>JAADXY010000364.1:0-25668 GCA_023338065.1 Phytopythium montanum
CTTCCTTGGAGGTTGAACTAACCATCACTCTGAGAAAGTTCAACACGCGATACGGTACCATTTTATCGGCACTTGGTCATTGAAGTAACCGGGAAAAAAAAGTTTTCTCCCAATCAACTGCAACGATATATCCACCAATCCAAGCGCTCCGTCCAAACATTTAACGATCGTTCATTGGCCAAAATCCGAATCACTCTCGATATCAATCTGAGTCTCACTCACAGAAGCGTGAATGATATTGAGAGGCACAACCCAATCGACCAACAAGAACGAAGATGGCGGCGACACCTCGCGGATCCGGCGTCGATATGCGCTTCCAGGGTGCGTGGATTGATGCATCTGCATGTCTGTCGTCCTTACAGTCCGGTATGAAGAGGTTGGCGCTCTCGCTGCGCTCCTGCTAACGCCATCGCTTGGATTTCGCCGTCAACAGGCGACGGCACCGATGCGGACGAAGTGGCCAAGGCGCGACTACTGGCGGCGGCACAGCGGCCCGAGAACGCGCACTGCGCCGACTGCGAGTCACCCAACCCAAAGTACGAGCCTCGAGTATATATGCTCTGATGTGTGGCGGATCATAGGGGAGCAGGACGTGCTGACTGTGATGACACTGCTTTCTGTGTGGAGGTGGGCGACTGTGACGCACGGCGGCTTCATCTGCACGCAGTGCGCGGGCGTGCACCGCTCGCTGGGCGTCCACATCTCCTTCGTGCTCAGCACGACGCTCGACAAGTGGACGGTGCGCTCGTCCTCCGATGTCTCCCAGTCCATGCGGTGATATATCACGAGGGTCTCGATACTCACACCGATGACTCTGTGGGTTTGCAGGTCGAGCAGGTGGCTGCAGTCGAGGCGGCGGGCAATGACGCGCTGAACGCGGCGCTCGAGCGCTCACTAGACGCACAGGCTGACGAGTTCGTCAAGCCCACACCCGACTCGACACGCGCCGAGCGCGAGCGCTTTATCCGCGCCAAGTATGAGTTCAAGCAGTTCGCGTCCGCCATGTCGTCATCACCCTCACCGATCGACCGGCAGCAGATGATGCAGCGGCAGTCTGCCGGTCGCCTATGCTCGTCCGACTCGACGTCTTCAGCGACCAGCGGCGTGCGGAAGCAGTCGAGCGGCGACCAGCGAGGCATGATCGAGTTCGTGGGCGTGCTGCAGATAGCGCTGGTTGAAGCTCGCGGGTTGGCAGGCGTCAACATTAGCGGCAAGTCGGACCCGTACGTAACGCTTCGGCTGGGAGAGCAGGCCGTGAGCAGCCAGCACGTGAGCAACAGCGTCAACCCGGCGTGGGGCGAGACGCTGATGCTGTCGTGGGACGGCGCCGCGCCGCTGTACGTCGAGTTGTTCGACCACAACGCCGTCACTGCTGACCGCAGCATCGGCGCGTTTGAGGTCCCGCTCGCCAAGCTGCAGCCACTGCTTGCTTCGCCCGATACTGCGGTCGATGAGTGGTTTGACGCCAAGATGTCGCGCGAGTGGGCCTCCAACTTCGGTGAGCACCTGGTTGCGGGTGCCGAGGGCGTCACGAAGGGTTTCTATCGAGGCATTACAGGCGTGTGGAAGGACCCGATCAAAGGCGCCAAGGAGAAGGGGCTCGAGGGGTTCGCCAAGGGTGTCGGCAAGGGCGTCGCCGGCGTCTTCTACCGCCCCATCAAGGGCATCGGTACCATGGTCAAGCACACGGGCCTCTCTGTCGGCGTGGGGAAGCCGCGGGATGACGAGGAAGACGAGCTCGTGCCTGCGGGTAGAGTGCACTTGACACTGACGCTGCAGAGGTTCACGTGAAGGGGTTGGTCGGGCGGGCGGGATCAGGCACGGGCGGTCAAGACAAACGTGTAATTTATGGCGAAACGCGCGGAGAGGTAGTCGCTGGCGTGACTCCTTCCCCCCGTCCGCAGTCTGTCGATGGCTCCCGGAGTTCTTGAGGCCGCAGGTCGAGGGCTACATCATGTTGCGGAAGTTGAGCAGGTCGCTCTTGACGCGCCGATACTTGTCCAGCAGCGTCGAGGCCTCCGGGAACTCGTCTGCGTCACAAGCAAACAACGAACGGTGAGTCTTCTCGTCGGCATAACATGCCTCCAACGTCGCTTACCTTGCGGGATGGCCTTGAGGTCCGTGACGACGTCGCCCGAGAGGTCGACAAGGTGCGGGCAGCTGGCGGCGAACTCGTCCAGCAGGTCCTTACCGGCGCGCGGCGACATGGCGTGCTTCTTCCAGAGCGTCACGAGCGCCAACACCGCCTGCAGCACGTGCAGCGTCCACGAGATGCTGCCGTGCTCGCGGTAGATCTGCTCGTAGAAGCCCAGCACGACGCGGTGCGGCACGCCCACGTCCAGGAAGAGCTTGAGCACCCAGTTGAACGTCGTGGCTTCGGCCGGAGAGAACACGGGTGTGTTGGCGAACGACCCGGCGTGTGTCAGCTTCAGGTGCCACGACGACACGAGCTCGAGCTGCTTGACAAGGAAGCCGATCGGAAAGACGAAGGCGCCGGCGCCGATTGTCACGGCCGACCCGCGGTGCTCGTCGCTGCCTTCGAAGAACAGCGCCTTGCCCAGCCGTAGCAGCTTGCTCTGCAGCTGGCCCATCCACACGCCGTTCTCGAACGAGGCCGCGCCGCCGTTGTACTCGGTCGACAGGCCCGCGAGCTCGCACTGGCCCGCCCGCCACGCATTGAACTCGGCGTTGGACGTCGACGGCGGCACGATGCTGAAGATGATCTTACGCCACAGCAGCTCGATCACGTCTGCCTCCTCCGACTTGCACACGTGGATAATATGCAGGCACTCGGCCCACATGTCGTACTTGAAGGCGAACAGGTTGTACAGCGTCGACGCGTCGAAGATCTTGTACGTCAGCAGCTTCACGTCATCTTGGCGGTCGCGGATGTCCTCCTCCAGCGTGAGCGACGACGATGTCGCGGCAGAAGCCTCCAGCTCCGCCGTCTGATGCTCCAGCGCCTTGAGCACGCGCAGCTGCAGCTGCAGGACGTCCAGCACGTCGCGCACTTCGCGGATCGCGTCGGTCGCCTCGCCCATGTCTTCGAGACTCTTCAGACAGCCCAGCGCCTTGGACACGTAGTAGTGGCGCTTGCCAAGGTCCGGGTTGCTTTCAAGCGACCCGTTGACGCCGAACTCGTCGCTCTCACTTGAGTCCTCGTGCGCGCGCGTCCACCACACCTTGGCCGCGACCAGGTACTTGTGCTGGTCCATGTACATCTTGATCAGCAGGTCCTGGTCCTTCTCCTTCAGGAAACCCTCGATGAACGGCGAGCGGATCGACGTCAGCAGCTGGCCGTGTCCGTTGTCGTACAGCCACGTGTACAGCAGCTCGTGGAACTCCTCGTCCTCGGACGCGAGCGCGAAGTGGAAGACCTCTTCCACGCACTTGTCGCGCGTCTCGTCGTCCAGACTCACCATGTCGTCCACCGCCTGCGGACTCCGCGTTGCCCGGCCGCCTTCGCTGCCGTTCACGTCGCTGTTGGCGCTACCAAGCAGCCGTTGCAGCGCCAGTGGGATGCATCCGTAGCAGTTGCGCTTCCATGCGAGCTTGACGCCGCTCATGTCGGCCGCCGCAGCGTCATGGAAGTGCTTCCCGCACGCGAGCGCCAGCTTCACGAGCCCTTCGTAGAAGGTCAGCAGCGCGTAGTCGTCGCAGATCCCCTGGAGCACGTCCAAGCCATCCTCCGAGTCCCACATGTGACACGAGTTGAGGAACTGTTCGAGCGACTGCTTCAGGTACGCCTTGCGCGCGCTCGGAGCGCCGAGCTTGGCCATTGCCAGGCTCTTGTAGCCCTGGTAGTGCCACAGGTCCGAGACCGAGAAGTACGACGGGCACTGCTCGCGCAGCTGCTTGGTCAGGAACGTGTTGTTCTCGTTCCGGCCCTGCATCAGCGCCTTGATCATGCTCTTGGCAGCCGACGCGCCGTCGTTCGTCGACACGAGGTCGCTGAAGCTCATCCGAGCCAGCTGCTCCACGAGCGGGACCTTGTAGTCGCTCGCGAGCCGCAGCAGCGAGATCGCTTCGATGCAGCGCAGCACCATCGAGTACATGTAGTACAACGAGCGCTGTTCCGCCTTGTACCGCGCCTCGCGCTGCCGCTGCTCCTCGGTCCGGCTCTTGTGGTACCGCATCGCCAGTTCCGACACGCGGGACAGGCTGTCGTCTCCATTCGCGTTCCCGTTTGTGTTGGCAAGGGTCGGGTTGTTTTCCAGCGCAGCGCCAGTCGTGATCGCCACAGCGTAGGGTCCAGCGCTCTCCATCAGCTGGCGCAGCTGGAACAGGATCTCGCGCACCTCGTCCAGCTTCTCCGGGGTGAGAACACTGGCGTAGGTCACTGCGTTGCCGGGAGCAGAAGGCTTCGCGGCGCCGTTAGTCTTGCTAGCCGTCGCACGCGAGTTCGTCGTCGTCACACGCACGCCCAGCGTCTTGGCCGTCCAAATCGGTCGAAGCAACCGAGACAGGAACATGACCAAGCCGTCATGCTGAGACGACATGACAAACTCCGTCGTCAACACGATGCGAGTACTGGAGCCGGCGGCTGATGTACCCGCCGCAGAGTTGAACGACGACCTGGTGCTGTCGGCAACCACTGGTGCTGAGGCAGCGGCCGCGGCCTTGGCGACGGAGCTCTGTCCGATCTCGAACACGCCCTGCATCGCCGTCGAGTAGATGTATTCGTCGCTCTTGATGCCGACGGCGGTCCGCCGTCCTGCAAGCAAAGACGCCGACGTGGTGGTCTCGGTAGTAAGCGGGTCACTCGAGACGCCGCATGCCAGACCAATCAGCATGCACGACACTTGGACCTCGCCGAAGCTGCGCACGAACGGAGCCAGCGCCGCCTTGATGTCACTGCCGCGCGCGAGCAGAAGAATGCGGTGCAGCTGGTCCACCGGGCGGATCTTCTTGAAAACTTGGATGCCCGAGTTGGTCAGACACAGGAAGTGTCGGGACGGCTGCGAGTACTGCAGCGCCATCTCACTGACGATCGGGACGTCGGCGCTCTCTCCGACCGACGCAGCCGACATTTCCTCGAATGATCGCTTGGAGCCGGCGCGAGCAGCAGATGCTCCAGCGCTCGCGGCAGTGTCGTAGATGCGCTGCCCGTCGCTCGAGTACGCGTCCAGCTCTTGGATGTCGACGACCTTGCCGATGCATGAGTCAAGCGACACGGACTCGCGAGTCGTCGCTTTTCGAGACGGAGCAGCGATGGCCATTGACGACGCCCCCGCGATTGGGTCGTGGGCGATGCCCACGAGCCTGTCCTGCTCATCCTTGCGGCCGTCCACCATGAGGAACACGCCCTTGCGGTGAAACGCCGCGTGGACAGACGACGGCGACTTACCGGGTGCAAACCCGGGCTGCATCCCCTCTTTTGCGTGGTACGGCGGAGCGTCCGAAAGCGAAATCGCAGGCGGGGGCAGGCGGATGTAAACAAGGTCAAGGCGCGTCGGTCTCCTGCCACGCATACTTGAGCCAGTGGGACCCATCGAGTACGCGCGGCGGGAGTACGCTGTCAGGTACAGCCGGATGCCAGTGGAGGTGACGGCGACGACCGTGACGTAAGACGACTCGTCGCGCGGCACGACCGCGAGCGACACGATCTGGAGCCCGGCAGACTGGAAGATGCGCTCGTCGGGACACGATACGCGCGTCCGGCGGTACTCGCGCGCGTACTTGGCGCCTTCGGCGAGCAGGTTGAGCGAGCACACGACGTGGGTGCTCGATCCGGCCGCTCCGAGGTCCACCACCGTCACCTGCGCGTTCTCGTGCAGCGCGTACAGGATGTGGCGCGCGTCGTCCACGACGAGGTCCACGAGCTTGCCCGGCGCGCTGGCGAGCCCCGCGAGGAAGCCCGGCAGGTAGTTGGCGAAGCTGGACGTGTGCGCGATCTTGCGGCACGTCTTGCTCCCGCCGCTCAGCAGCAGCAGCGCGCTCGCCAAGTTGCTGCCCGCGCTCACGGCCGCGTGCTGCTCGGGGGTGTACATGAGCTCGTAGACGATGCCGTCCGAGCCGCCGAAGAAGACACGGCCGCTGTGCGTCGTGCGGATGCAGCGCACGACGCAGTTGTCCGTGCTGACGCTGAGCTTGGTGCGCTGCAGCTTGATGGGGGCATCCGGTGACTCGTAGAGCACGGCAAGGAGCAGCACCTCGACGGTCGTGGCGACCACGAGCACGTGGCGCACCTTGTCGGTGAAGACGCCGGGTGCGGGCCGCACGCAGAGCGCGACGGCCACCACGGGCTGGTCGAGCTCGAACACGGCGAAGCGTCCGCGCTGCTTGTAGCTCCAGAGGAAGAGGCGCGCGTCGACCGACGTCCAGGCAACGTCCATAGCCGGGAGCAGCCCCGAGAGCGACAGAGCGCGCGCGTCATCGAGCGCGGCGGCTACGGCCGTGGGCAGCGGGATGACGGCGCCCTTCTTGACCACCTGCGGGCACCACTGCGACGCGTACGGCTCGAGGTAGTAGTTCTGCGGCTCGGCCTGCGTCGACAGCTGGTCGAACAGGTCGGGGCACTGCGCGTCCTCCTGCGCCACCTGGTCCACGCGCGTCTTGGCCTCCTGCAGCCCGCGCAGCACCCGCTCCGCGTCCTCACCCTTGGCGCGGCGCCCGAGCAGAGGCGTCGCTGCCGCCACGTTCGCCATACTGGAGCCTAGATACCTGACGGCAAGTCTCTCTCGACGGTCCTTTCTCGGCTAAGAAGAAAGGGCGACCTGGTGACGGAAGTTAGGGGGAGCGGAAGAGGAGGGAACGGGTGAGAAGATGACGCTGGGGAGGTGAAGCAGCCCGGAAGGAAGGGAGGGGAGGGGACGCGCGCAATGGGCCGGGGGGTAACTCACCTGGCGTCTCTTGGCGGTGCTCGCTCACGCTTGGTGCCGCCGCCGTTTGAACGCCTGCTTGCTGGTGTTTGTTTGGTGGAGGCGGCAAGGTGGCGACGCAGAAATATTTACACTTTAGACATGAGACTTCATATTATTTTCGCTTCGAAAGCAAAGTTTGGTCTTATTTACGCTTTGGTGTGCAAGACGTGAAGTTATTTACGTTTTTGGATCTTTGTTGAAGTCAGGTGATGAGCTGCATGCCGATGGGGTGCGTGAGGAAGACGTCCGAGAGCTCCTGGTAGGAGCACTTGAGCTCCAGCCGCGGGTAGCGGGACGCGCGCGACGCCAGCTGGCGGATGATGCCGCTGCGCTCGAGCTCGTCGCAGATCCACAGCAGCGCGCGCAGCCGCGGGATGGGCACGAACGAGTGCGTCTTGCACAGGATGGCGAACCGCTCGATCACGGCCTCGAGGTCGCCGCTCGTCTTGCCCGACGACTTGACCTCCATGCGCAGCGCGACCAGGAAGATGCACTCGAACTTGCTGCAGCTGTGCAGGCGCCGCAGCGGAGCCGACACGGACACGGCCTGCTGCGCTTGGTGCAGGTCCTGCGCCGACACGAACAGCTCGTCGCTGGCATTGTCGGAGGCTCCGGCGCTAGTCAAGCGGCGGATACAGACCTCGGCGGCCTTGCGACACAGCGTCAACGCCTGCCGTACGTCTCCGGACTGGTGGGCGAGCGACTTGGCGCAGAGCTGGATGGCGTCGTCGCTGAACACGTCGAGTTCGCGCAGGCGCTGCTGGATTATGCTCTCCAGCTGGTGCCTCGTGTACGCCGGAAACGTGATGCGGTGGCCGCCTAGCCGGCTGCGTATCTTGGTCGGCAGGCGCTCGGGCAAGTCCATGGTGTTTGCGATGCCTACGAGCTGCAGCTTAGACGTCGCGGCGGTCTGCCATTCGAGCAAGTTGTACAGCACCTGGTTCTTGCCCGCGACCATGAAGTCCATCTCGTCCAGGAGCACGATTACCATGGGTCTCTCCGCGTTCTTGGAGCGGAACTCGCGCTCCAGCAGCTCGCACAACCGCGCGGCGCTCATGGCTCGCGCCGGTTTGTCCTCTGGCGGCGCCAGCGCGCTCCAGATGACGCTGTAAGCCACGTCGGGTCGCGGCATCTGCAGCCCGTTGACCTCGATCCAGCAGAAGTGCGGCAGGCGGTCGGCGTCACGCATCTGCTCCAGCGAGCGGATGACCTCCTTGACGATCGACGTCTTGCCCGCGCCGGGCAGCCCGCTGATGTAGATGGGCCCGCCGGCGCTCTGCTGCTCGATGGCGGAGCGCAGGACCGCGTGGATCTCGCCGCGCTCGCTCTCGCGGCCCGTCATGGCCTTGGGTAGGCTCGACAGCAGCAGCTCCTCGCATGCGCGCTCCAGCTTCTTCACCACGACCTCCTTCCTCGCGCGCGGGGCCTGGTGGCCGTTAGCCTGCCGCTTGGCTGCCGCTGCGTGGCGCGAGGCGTCCGCACGCCTCTTTCCCGCCATTTTTTTATTATTTGGCGGGAAGTCGCCATTCTTGGCGTTTGTAGGAGGATATGTCACAAGAGACAGCCACCTTGATGCTCAAAGTATATGGTCAAACCGACACGTTGAAGTGGAGGCGGTCTTCAAGGCGTCCTCCTCCTTCGCCAGTGATCGTGGTATTGGCGCCACTAACCGCGCGTCCGGCTACTAGATGCATGCGGAGCTCTTTCTCCACTACGTGCCTGTCTGTCAGTACCCGTGACGGCCTTCTTGTCGCTGCCTCCCTGTTCGATTGGTCTAAAAACAGACCGACCGCTTGGTCCTCACTCCACCCTCGTGCTGAGGTTGCATGGTTCGTCCCCTCGCCTGACCAACAGAGCGGCATGCAGCGATTCGCCGCGCCGCCACCGGGAGTCCCGACGTCCGCGCAGTCGCTCCCACTATCACTTCGCGCGCGGCGGCCGTCGATTCCAGCAGGCGGAGCGGCAAAGCCGGCGTCTCTGACAACGGAAGCAGTAGTTGTCGCGAGACTGACGGCGCGCAGCTCGCCAAACCAGGACGGCGTGTCAGAACAATCAGGCGGGGAGGACCACCAAAGGGTTGTACGCAATGACGTCGCCCCGAGGCCGTCGCTCTTCTCGTCGCAGCGCAGTCGGTACGGCAATGCGGAGCAGGCCGAGACGGTCGCTTCGCTGCAACAGAACGTCGTGGCGTTGACGGCGTTCAACCGCCGCGAGAAGGCGCACAATGACGCGCTCAAGGCGCAGATCGTCGAGCTCTCGAGCAAGTGCAGCCAGCTCCAAGGTGAGCTTAGCTAGCCTCTAGATTCACCTGCGTAGTAGTTCACGGTTGCTCCTGGGTGGACAGAGGCACATGCCGAGGAGAAGACCAGGAACGAGAAGATCGCCGCGCTCCGGCGCCAACGCCAGCTCGACGGCTACGATGACGACGGCCTGCCATTCATTGGACACTCAGCAACAGCAGCGGCAACGTCCGCTGCTCTCCAGCAACAAGCTCAGCTTGAGATAACGCACCAGCGAAAGGTGCGGTCGGCTGTTGAGTGACACACCACGCAACCAGTCATGACAGCTTGTCACCGTCCACACTAGGTGCTGTCGCTTGAGAACCGGTGTCGGGACCTGATGGAGAACAACAAGAAGCTGCTGACCAAGATCCAGCAGCTCGAGGAGACGGAGGCGGACGCGCAGCAGCAGATCGCGGCGCTGCAGCGCGAGAACGGGCGTGTCGGTGCCCAAGTCGACAGCCTCACGACCACGGTCACGTCCCAGTCGTCGCTGATCGTCGGCCTTCGCAAGATGGTCAGCGACCTGAACGTACGTCTGAGCTTGGGATGCGTGTCAAGGACAAGTGTCGACGTCTAACGAGGCGTCTCTGATACTTCATGGCACCAGCGAAAGCAGCAGATCGTCGCGGACCTGACGCGCAAGCTGAGCCGCAGTCAGACCGACTTGGAGACGACCAAGCTGCGCGAGAAGCTGGCTCGGGACGAGGCCGACAAGGCGCGCACGACGCTGACGATGGAGAAGCAGGCGCTCATGGACAAGGTCGTGGATCTCCAGCGCCGGCTGCAACAACACGAGCAGGCGGACAGCCGCGTCCAGTCGTTCGAGATGCAGATCACACTACTGCGAAGAGAAGCAGCTGCGTTACACGACTCGGTCGCGAGCTGGAAGGACAAGTGCGGCCAAGCCGACGAGCGGATGCACCGGCAGGAGCAGATGACGAACCGCCTGCTGCAGGAGAACCAGAGCCTGGAGGAGACGATCGCTCAGCTGCGCTCAACGCTGAGCAGTATCAAGGGTGAGCAGCAGGAGATGGAGCAGGAGCGAGCGCTCCAGCTGCGCGACCTCGAGCGTAAGCTCGAGGACGCGTTAAAGACGCAGGACGCGGTGCTGAGCACGCTCAGTGAAGCCAAGGACAAGGAGATCAGCGCGTTGATGAGCTCGATGGTGCAGCTGCAAGGCGACGTCGACGTGCGTGACAAGACGATCGCCGAGTTGCAGAGCGAGGTCGCGCGTCTTCATAGCGAGATCCAGTCACTCAAGCAACTCTCGCAGGACGAGACGGTGCAGGCGCTGCAGCTCGCGAGGCAGAAGGCGGCGAGCCAGGAGGCGCTCGTGCTCGTGGAGGAGGAGAAACGCGCGCTCGAGGAGAAGCTGCAGCGTCTAGAGGAGATTCATGCGGCGGAGCAAGCGATGCACCAGCGAGAGCGGGACAAGAAGTTGGAGCTAAGTGACCGCCTTGACGCAAGCATGCTCGTCATCCGGCAGCTACAGGAGGAGAACGCTGCGTTGGTGGACAAGATCACTGCAGCAGAGGAGGAGATGGCGAGACTGAGCGCTGAAGCCGACGCTGCACGAGCTGAAGCTGCAGCCAAGGTCGTGGTGGAGGCTCCGCCACCGGTGGTAGTGGAGTCGATCTCGATGGAGGAGAAGGAACGGCTTGAGGCGGCGGTGGCGCAGCTCAAGGACGAGTACGACGTCGTGGTGCAGCAGATGCAGGAGCTCGACCGCGAGTACCGCAGGCTCGTGACCAAGAAGTACAAGACCGAGTCGTTCCAGAACCAGGTGCAGCTGTTGCAGAACGAGAACAGCGAGCTGACGTCTCGGCTCGAGCAGCTCTTCAAGGACCTATCCAAGGAGCGGCAGATGGTCAGCGCGCTGTCGCAGGAGCTGCGCGAGCTCAAGCTGCGCGCCATGGACCCAGCGCTCGTCACCAAGCTCAAGCAGACGCAGGAGGCGCTTGAGAAGACGGTGAGCGCGCTCGTGGAGGCCGAGGCCGCGTCCGAGAGCTCCTTCACGTGTCTGCAGTGCATGCAGCCGTTCAACGAGCCCAAGACGCTCGTGCCGTGCGGCCACACGTACTGTTCGCGCTGTTTGTTGGCGCTGGGCGACGCCAAGGAGCCGTCCACCATCACGTGCAAGCAGTGCGCCAAGGGGAGACCTCACGAGACGGACGGCGTGTTCGCCAACCAGGCGCTGGCCGACTTGACGGCGCGCTTCCTCTTCCGCCAGCAGACACTCGCGAGCATGGCCACCATGTGTCTGTCGCTGCGCAACAGCTTCGTCGACAGGTCCAGCGTCGCCTAGGATCCCGGGGTCCATAGAAGTGGATTGTCACCCACGTCTTGGCGTCCGGTGATGTGGCCGGTGAACTACAGAGCGCGCGTGCCAATCAAGGGGAGGAACGAGTCGGCGTCAACTGTCCGCTGCGATCCGAGCCAGTAAAAGCCGCCACGTCCACAGGTAAAAGACCAACATGGCTGCGTTCATCATGAACAGTCTACCCAATCGCCGAGAGGTGACGTCGCGTCGCGTCATGATGGAGGAAGCGTCCGCTCATCATCAGGACTGAGAATGAGGACAGGCGGGAGGTCATTTTGCGTGTCAAGCGCAACCTCTGGTAAAACTTCTTGCGTACACTAAGTGGATCCGCTTAACCGTTACGTGACCCCCCCTCGTCCGTACCCCCTCCCCCATCGAGGACGGGGTACGTCGTCCTTCCTTCCTACCGACGCCTCTTGGCCTTCTCCCATTCTCCATCTTCTCCGCAAGCGCGAACCCGAGCTTTCAAGTCCCCTCGAGCGCCATGAAGCTGCGCGTGGCGTCCGCGTTGTGTGCACTAGCAGCGATGGTCTGGACCGCCTTGGCGGTGCCAGTAGTGCCCCAGCACCGCCTCCACCACCGCCACAAGGACGCTCCGCTGCGCAACGAGCACCAGGTAGGCGATTTGCCAGGTCTCCGGCGTCAGGACGTGCCGTTCGACCACTTCGCCGGCCAGGTCCACTTGTCCACCGACTCGGACGAGAAGCTCTTTTACTGGCTGGCCGAGTCCAAGGGCAACGCGAGCGCCGACCCGCTGGTGCTCTGGCTCAACGGCGGCCCAGGCTGCGCGTCCACGAACGGCTTCTTGACCGAGAACGGGCCGTTCGTGCCGCAACCGGACGCGACCGTCAAGCTCAACCCGTACGGCTGGAACCGCAAGGCGAACGTGGTCTGGGTCGACTCTCCCGCCGGCGTCGGCTTCAGTGGAGACGTACAACCCGGCGGCGGCGACTACTACAACGACGACGTGGTCGCTGACCGGCTGCATGCCTTCCTGCGCGCCTTCTTCGACGAGTACCCAGCTCTGCAAGGCCGCGAGTTCTATATCGCCGGAGAGAGCTACGCTGGCATGTACATCCCGTTCCTGGTCGACTTGCTGCTGTCCAAGCCTCTGGATGGCGTCAACCTCCAGGGGTTCGCGATCGGCAACCCGCTGACCGACACGGCTATCGAGAGCAACGCGTACCTGGACTACTACGAGTCGCACGCGCTCATCTCCCGGCAGACACACCGCGCTGTTCGAGACGGCGCCTGTGGAGGAGACCTGTCGCACTGCTTCTTCTGGGGCGATGAGTGCTCGGACAAGTGCCAGGAGGGCGTGACGACGGCCCTGGCCAGCGCCAACGCCGACGCGTTCAACCACTACTACATCTACGGAGACGTGTGTCTGCTCGAGAACACACAACGCAATGCGCTCATGCTGCACCACCTCGACAAATTGGACAAGGTCCACGGTGAAGTGGAGGACGCGAAGGAGCTGGGACCGACGGCCACGGGTACGAGACACCGAGAGGTGGTCAGTCCGTGTGCTGGGCGGTTCACGGACGTCTTCTTCAACCTGCCCGAGGTCCAGGAAGCGCTGCATGTCGAGGGTTCGCCCGTCGAGTGGGTCGACTGCCAGAGCAAGATCTCGCGCAGCTTCCGGCACTCCAAGTCGTCGCTGCACAAGTACCGCAACATCCTCGGCCGAGGACTAAAGGTGCTCATCTACAGCGGCGACGCCGACTCGGTCGTCAACTTCATGGGCACGGAGCGCTGGATCGGAGAGGAAGGACTCAACTTGACCGAGACGGAGCCGTGGCAGGCCTGGTTCGGCCCGGACCAACAGATCGCCGGCTACGTGCAGCAGTTCGACGGGCTGAGGTTCAAGACCGTCAAGGGAGCGGGTCACATGGTGCCGGCCGTGCGTCCACTGCATGCGCTGCACCTCTTCGAGTGCTTCTTGTATGGAGAGGGCGAGTGCAGCAGCTTCGACTACCCGTCCGACGTCTCGGAGCTCGTGGCCGGCGGCGTCACCGCCAACGCCAAGTCGTCCGGCTTCGTCTCTGCCTACTCGCCGTCGATCGCGTGGGTGTTTGTGGGCTGTGGAGCTGTTGTATTGGCTGTTGGAGGCGTTGCGATGCAGTTCGGCAAGCGCCGACGGGTCCAGCGCCGCGCTGAGTACCAGCCGATCAACGACGGCGCCAGTATCCTGTCCAGCTAAAGCATGTAGTGATGAGTCGGAAGTAGTAATGAAGCCAACTCCTTTGTATCCATGACACCAACAAGCTGTGTTGAATGAAGCCTGGGCATATCAAGGCCTGGACACTGCACTACAAGGACGTGAAGGCCCCTACTTGACATCGAATTTGAGCTTGGCGAGCGCCTCGCTCTCCTCCCACAGGGTCTGAGCCAACTCTTCCGACTCGGCGGCCTTGGCCGACTTCTCAAGCGTCGGAGCGCCCCAAATCGACAAGAAGCCGCCCGGGCCGTAGTAGTCCCCGCTCTTAACGGCCGTTCCAGTCGCAGCGTAAAGCGTGGGCAGCGCGCCGCTCGCCGCGTCCTGGTACACTGGCGCGGCGGCCGCGACCTTCCATAGCAGGCGCATGAACCATCCGTTCTCAGTCGCTGGGACAGTGAAGAGGTTGGTGCGCGTGAAGCCTGGGTGGCAGGCGACGGCGCGCACTCCTTCAACGCCGGCGGTTTCCATGCGGCGCGCTAGCTCCTTGGTGAACACGAGGTTGTACAGCTTGGACTGGCTGTAGGCTACTCCGGACCAGTAGTCGGCCTCCTTCGTGGCCTGAAGGCGCTCCCGGGTCACGACCGAGCCCTCGCGGTGCGCGTGGCTGCTCACGTTGACGACCCGCGCGTGCGGAGCGCTCGCTTTGAGCAGGTCGAAGAGCTGCGCCGTGAGCGCGAAGTGGCCCAGGTGGTTGGTCGCGAACTGCCGCTCGTGGCCGTCGACCGAGAGGCTGAACGGCACGGCCATGACGCCGGCGTTGTTGATGAGCAGGTCCAGCTTGCCGTGCGCCGCGCGGAACTGCGTGGCGAACGCGCGCACGCTCTCCTGGCTGCTGGTGTCCAGCGCCATGGTCTCGACGCTTCCAGGGGTGGAGAAGGTGGCGAGATCCTCGCGGATGCGATTGACTGCTGTTTCAGCCTTAGCGGCGTTGCGGCACGCGAGCACCACGTGCGCTCCATGGCGAGCGAGTTGCAGCGCCGTCTCGAAGCCGATGCCAGTGTTGGCGCCAGTCACGATGACCGTCTTGCCGACTTGAGAAGGAATCGCGTCGGCGTTCCAGTTGGCTGGTACACTGCGGTCCGCCTCCGTCGACATGGTGTAGCTGCTTGCTGGGTGATTGTCACGAGGCCAGGCGAGTTGTGGAATGACCGCTGCGGAAGAAGGCCATGCAGGGCGATCGATGAAGGGCAAAGACGCGGTGCACGCGTGATGATGGCTTCAGCGTCTGCCGCAATCGCTGGCGCCGACCGCACTGCTTCACTGATTTAACGATAGTGATCCAATGCAGAATGAATGTTTCACTAGACTTTACTATGGATGGATTTGGGAGTGACTGTCTTTTGAGCTGCTCAAAATGACCAATTGTCATTTATATCAGTACATAACGCCCTGACCCCCCTCGTTGTCAGTCTTCAAGCTGGCTCATTCCCGCATTCTCCGCCAACCACCGACTGCAATGGGCTCGGCATCAACTAAGGCGGTTCCTTCGGTGCCACACGAATGGGATGCACGGCAGATGCCTCCTCAACAAGGCAAGACGGCTATTGTGACTGGCGCCAACACGGGCATCGGCTTCGAGACGGCACTGCAACTCGCTCGCCATGGAGCGCACGTGGTGCTCGCGTGCCGCAATGAACAGCGCGGACGCGAAGCTGAAGCCAAACTCCGGTCTCTCTTGGCATCAGAACCTGCTGCCGGGTCGGTCGAGTTCATGCAGCTGGACGTGAGCGATCTCCAGAGCGTCGAGCACTTCTCCAACACGTTCCTCCAGGCCCACGACAAGCTGCACCTGCTGATCAACAACGCCGGCATCATGGGCAGACCTTATGGGCTCACAGTGGACGGGCTGGAGCAGCAGTTCGCGACCAACCACTTGGGCCACTTCGCGCTCACTGGTCGGCTGATGAACCTCATCACGGCGAGCTCTCCTTCCCGCATTGTCAACGTCAGCAGTCTGGTCCACCGCCAGGCGTTCCGGTTCAACGAGGACGAGATCATGGCGCCTGGTCCAGCACAGTACAACCAGTGGCTCGCGTACGCGGACTCCAAGGTCTGCAACATCCTCTTCACGCTGGAACTCAACCGTCGGCTCAAGGCCAACGGTATCGAAGGCGTCATCGCTACAGCAGCTCACCCTGGGTCCACTGCCACCGATCTACTGACCAAGAGCGTGGACAGCAACACGAGCTGGCTCTGGCGCTTGGTGTTCAAGCTGTCGGCATTCAGGAAGCGGCAGGGAACCGACATGGGCGCCTTGCCAGTGTTGTACGCTGCAACGGAAGAGAATGTGGCAGGTGGCGACTTCTTTGGGCCGAACGGATGGGGAGCGATGGGTGGCTACCCGACGCGAGAGGAGCCGTCCAAGCAGAGCCAATCCAAGACGGCGGCGACCAAGCTGTGGACGCTGAGTGAGCGTCTTTCGGGCCTCCGCTTTGACTTGAAGCCGTGAGTTTGTAGGCTGCGATTTCGAGAGAGCAAGCAGGGTGTGCATTGGCAGTGAGTGAGTGGCGAATCCATGTCTAGTCTAGTCTAGCTCTCTTGGATAGGTTGTCGGATCGGGTTGACGTTGTACTTGGAGCTCGGCTGCTTGAACATGGGGGCCCTGATCGCTCCACTCGCGAGCCTCGCCTTGGAGGATCGATATGCCATACTCGCCTTGGACACCAAAATACTTGACGTAGAGTTGGAAGAAGTGCCGCTAGTGTCGGCTTCAGTCAACCGCAGTAGCTTGGGGACGAGCATCAGACCGACGACCATGGCGGTCGACAGCAGCAGCATACCGGCCAGGAAGACGTAGAAGGCGGACGCCTGCATGTCGACGACGTAGGCGAGCGGCAGGATGATGAGGCACGCGAAGAGCACGACGACCGCCGAGCTGAAGATCCACATGGATTCCTGGAAGTCGACCGAGACTCTGCGGATGAGGAAGGACAGGTAGAGCCCCGCGACGAGCAGGATGGTCTTCCAGAACATGAGGAGGCCCGGGAAGATGAAGCTCGATGAGCGACATGTGACTTGGTCGACGCGGCCGGGGAACTCTTTGGCTGCCACGGTCTGTGTCGTTGGCTCGGGGAAGTCGGCGACGAACCAGACGACAAAGACCGCCACGTCGATGAGGTAGAAGCCGACCATGACCTTGAGCATGACGCGGATCGGCACCGTGGCGCGCTTGATGGACTTCTGCAGGAAGACGCGGTAGACTCGAAGGGATTTGACCACTAGCGACCCGAAGATGGTCGTGAAGCCGAGAGAGATGAGCACTGGGCGTAGACCACATCGGAACGCACTCGGTCGGCCGGCGTACGCGACGACAGCTCCAGCAGTGAAGAACCCGCCGACGATCATGAGTTGAAGCAGCTCGAACTGCGACCGCTTGATGATCGGCGCGTGTCGGTGTTTGTATACAAACGCCAGGGTCGCGAGTAGGAGGAGGGCCAGGATGGCGGCCAAGCCGCTCATGACCGCGACGATAGGCGACTCGAGTGGCATGTACTCGCAGCTGATGGTCACGTCACTGGGTAACACCACTCCGCCTTCACACTCGGCAGATACCGTCGCGTTGGTCGAGGAAGGCAGCAGCCAAGAGTACCGGACGGTACGGGAAGCGGACGAGTCGCAGGCAGAGATCGAGTACGAGTAGAAGGACGCGTCACACTCTGGCGGGGACTCGAGCCAACTCTTCCACGTGGACCCGTAGGCCTCGACCCAGACGCAACTTCGACTGGTCTGGATCGGAGCTGGTAGGATCACGAACCCGCCGTCACAAGCGTAAGGAAGTGACTCGTTGGATGGATCCGGTGTGACCCAGCGAAAGGTGATGGTCCGAGCTTCAGCCGACTCGTTACAGCCCGAGATAGAGTACCTCATGTGCGTGTCGTAGGTACATAGCGGTAGTGGGTCGATCCAAATCTTCCAGTTGTTGTAGTTGCTCTTGATCCACGTACACGCGGCGCTGAAGTATGGATCCACGGCACTCGAGGTGTTCGAGAAGTCGCTCAACATGGTGTTGATGTCCAGGTTGGCGAGCGAGAACTTGGACACGAAGGACCCGACGGGGAGACTGGAGATCCTGGAAGCCGCGTACTTGCTCAATGAAGTGGCTGAGAAGTCGACCGCGACTGGATTCTCGGTGGCGTTTCCGTACCCGTTCTCCCCATACGTCCCAGTGTCCTTGGCGACTTCCTCAGGCAGTGGAGGCGGCAGATAGACCCGGTCGAAGAGCTTGGGGTGCGCTTGATGGAACAGATCCGGCTGGTAGTGGTAGAACACGACGGGTTGGCCGCTTGCCTGGGCTTCTAGCACGTAGTCGATGGCGTTCGAGTACCCCAAGAAGCAGAAGTAGGCCGGGATGTGGAGGTTCGACATGCTCGCTTGCAGGTACCCTCGGTCGTAGCTCGGGTACATCATGATGACGACCATACACTCCTTGCCGTCGGCTTCGCGGTCTGTACAGGCTTCCGACTTGGCACATCCGTCTTGGCATCCCAGGTTGTCGGCGGTAGTACATACGTTGTCTGAGACAGGATAGTAGTCCGCGTTGGCTCGGAGGAAGGACATGCTCGTGGCGTTGATCAGCGCCTCGTTGTGCACGTAGTCCTTCCAGAAGTCGGCGTAGAACGTCGGCGAGTACGCGGACTCGTTCGTGCCCTGCTCGACGAAGGCGTGGGTCGTGTACAAGCCGGACTGGCCCACATACCCGATAGTTCCCGGGCTGTACACCTCGTTGGCGTGGACTAGCAGTCCGGACCGCTTGGCGGCCTCCCAGACCTCGGCGTTGACGTGAGTCGGGGTGCACAGCCCTGTACGCGTGGAAGACATGCGCTCGGCGACTTTTTCGCCCAGTGCGCCATAGAGAATGGACACGTCGTAGCCCAACTGGTTGGACAAGAGAGGACAGGTTAGAACGGGACAGCATAACGATCTTTGATGCTCTAGGACGTACCGCTTCTTGTGCTAGGATGGCAAAGACGGTCGATGCGAGGCCGTGTGTGACCCAGTCGCTGACGTCCAGCACCAGCGATCCGGTGGCATTCACGGAGTCTCCGACTGCGTTCGGACGCGGACGGTGGAACGTGATGGTGCTTCCAAGGCAATCGACCGAGTATGCGTCTTCTTCTGCTGTTCGAGGGTCTTCAACCTGGCTCAAATGCTGTTAGAGCACATTCAATCCAGGCTCATTGATGGGTCTAGCTCACTCGGTAGCGAGGGAACTGCAGCGCCGGGGCAAGCAGTGGATGAGCGAGACGCCCGTCGCTGCGTCGTTCTCCCAGCGAGATGCCTAGCGACGCAGCCACGCCCTCAGCCCATGAAGCATCGAGGCAGGTGCCGAGGTAGTCGGTGGACGGGAGGACAGACGTGGCTTCGACCGTGGCGAGCGCAGCGGCGGCGACGACCAGAAGGCGCGCCATTGAGCGTTCGGAGGAGGGGGAGAACCACAGAGTGAGCACAGGCTCGGGTCGTGGCCGATGGTGTGTTCGACAAGGTGCGGAGCGTCCAGGATTAGCTTGAAACCGGTCCGTGGTTGCTTGCTTGATACTGTATGGGAAGGGATGGTTGGCGAACCGGACAATGTCGAGCGAAGGCATGGGATCGGAGGGGTCACCCCTCTGATCTGACGAGCTATCTTTGGCATAAGGTGCTCACTGGAGACAGGTGGACCGCGCTGTGTGTCATTCGATGTATGTGCGATCGCAGAGCTCCTCAAGCTTGAGTTGAAGTGGTCAAAGTTGAAGTTGATTTGTTTTAGCCAATTACAACGCGGATCGTCACAATAAATCGTCCAATCCGGACGCAGCGATGGCAATCAGAGATAGGAGGGATGACGTGGAAGCAAATCGTCTGCTTACAATGTTGATGATGAAGGAGAACCGCAGTGTCGCCCCTCCTTGACAGCGAACGGATACGAAGACGTTCTTCAGCAAGAATTGATCCGACGCCCGACGCGGACGTACCGCTCCCCTTAGGAGCTCTCTCCCCCCTCTCGGGCGTCCTCCCCTCGGTGCTTCTCCAGCTCGTGAGCCTACCAGCGCCGGCTACGATCGCTGCAACACACAAGAGCCTCTAGCGGTCTAGGACAACACCGAAGACCATGGAGCCGACGGTGTTCGCGTGCACCGTCGTTGGCGTCGCCAGCGTGCTGCTCGCCGTGGACGGCGCAGGTACGCGACTGCCACACTATGAGCGAGCGCTGCGTACTGTACTCCGAGTCATTAACACTCACCTGCGGCTTGCCAGCTTGCCTCGGAGGCGCCGACCGCCTGTGCGTCGTGGACGGACCCAGCAACATTGTCATGGTCATCATCGGGTGCGCGACGCTGGTACCCATTGCGGCCTGCCTGCTCGCTGCCTGGAGGGACCGCCGACGTAGCGCAGCCGTCTACACCGACGCAACAGAGCGACTACTGTACGTGGACACTCGTTGGTATCGCGTCCCATTGCCCAGCTAACAGGTCATGGCGACCAGAGACGAGCAGCAAGCAGCATCAACACCAGAGCGTGTACTGGTGTATCTGTACGCTTCGCACGTGCTCTCTGCATGGGTAAGCCCCGTGTCTTGCTACTGCTGTTACCGACACCATCTCACCAACCGCATGCGTGACCTTGCAGGGCGACCGCATGTGGCAGTTCGCCGTGCCGATCCTGTTCATGGAGATCTTCGTGGACACGTTGCTACCGAGCGCCTTGTTCACACTGGTCATGTACGCCGCCTGCATCCTCGTGATCCCGTCCGTGGGCCGGTTATTGGACCAGACGAACCGCTGGAGAGCCATGCAGGTCGCGATCGTGGCCGAGAACCTCATGATCGTGCTCAGCTCGGCCATCCTCGGCCTGATCCTGCTCGTGACGAACGCGGACGGCGTCCACAAGCCCGAGTGGACGCCGCGTCTGCTGCTGCTGTTTAGCGGGACGCTAGTGTGTGGAGGCGTCGGCCAGGTGCTCAATGACGCGCAGTCACTGGCGATCGAGCGCGACTGGGTCGTCGTCATCGCCGGGAGCGACTCGACGCAGCTCGCGCAGCTCAACACGACCATGCGACGCATCGACCTGCTGTGCAAGATCCTCGGGCCCATGGCGTTCGGCGTCATCATGGACTTTGCCGGCCATGACCCGACGATGAGAGCCATGGTCGGCGCCGCGACCGTGGCGATCTGGAACGTGCTGTCCACTCCGCTCGAGTACTTGATGACTCGGGACATCTACAGCTTGGTTTCGGAGCTCGCAGTCAAGCAGAAGCCAACTGAAGAGCATGAAAAAGAGGCGACTGACGGGGGAAGGAGACAGCGCAAGGGCGGATGCTGCTCACGGTATGCCAAGCAGTGGCTTGACTACGCCAAGCACCCGGTGTTCCTCGTCAGCGTCTCGTACTGCTCGCTATACATGACGGTGCTGGACGGCGACGCGCTCAACACGGCGTACCTCAAGTGGCGCGGCGTCCCGGACTCGGTGCTCGGATCTTCTCGCGGCGCCGGCGCGCTCTTTGGACTGATTGGCACGCTCGTGTTCCCGCTGCTGCGCCAGTGGCTCGGCCGCGTCGAGCGCGTGGCCGTGCTGAGCATTTGGCTCTTCTGGCTGTGCCTCGCGCCGATCCTGGCCGCCTTTGTGGCTGCAGGCGAGTCGCAGACGTCCGACTACGTCATGCTGGGCTGCATGGTCGTCTCGCGCGTCTGGCTCTGGAGCGCTGACCTGGCCGAGACGCAGGTCATGCAGGAGTGGATCGAGCCGCACCGACGCGGAGCCGTCAACGCCATGCAGACGGCCTCGTACCAGCTCTTCTACATGCTCATCCAGGTCTTGGGCATGGTCTTCCACGACCCGCGCGACTTCGAGGTTTTGGTGGTCTTCTCGCTCGCCACCGTGTTGCTCGCCGCCGTCGGCTTCTCCTCATGGGACATCCGCTACGGCCGCCGCCGTGCCACGTTCGCGCCGCTAAACAACCGCAAGGGGTGAAGCCCGAGCGAGGCTGAGATGCGATAACTTTGGATCGTCGAACTCGTTTGGATCAGCGTGGATGGCCGCTGGCGCGTCTTGCATCGTTCGTTCCAGCCTCTGCCGCCCATAGAGAGCGGCGCGCGTCCTTGGTCCGCCCCTGGGATCGGGCTGTCCGTCTCGAGAGGTGGTAAACAACGAGTGATGCATGGCCTATCGCCACGTCGGCTGAGGGCACATCTTGGTCGCCATCATGCAGGCAAGGTGTTGGTGATGGTGGTGGTTGAATGGTCTGGTTTATCCAGATATGCATTATTACAGGTACTTTAAACCCTGACAAAGGCGAAGTGTCAACTGGAGCCGACACTGTGTATAACATTGGAGAGGAATAGTCAGCTCCGTTCGCTGAACACCACCCAGGAACCGACTTTGTACCGCGAGTCGGAACAGCTGGCGAAGAGTTCGTGGACCAACCCTTCCGATGGAGGCGTCGCCAAGCTTGGAGTTTGTATGTCGCCCCCAGCCCGCCGTCTGTTCCTGCCATCTGCTGTCACGTCGCGGCGGGTGGAGAAAGGTCACATTGCTCGGTGGCAGTGCCCTCCCTTTCCTCTGCGCTCTCTTTCGCACCGCGCCTCTACGGCATACAATCACCAAGTGAGAGAAAGGCAGCGCGCGTCCTCCCTCCCCCGTTCCTCCCCTTTCCTGCCTCTTCCCCATACAAAACGAAAGAGTCGCGGCGGTGGCGCCAGCATTCGGCGAGTCCAGCGGCCTCATTTCCATTCCACGACGCGGGCGAAGCGACCAGCTTATAGGTCGTCGAAGCTCGGGCTGGATCGACGCAGGGGGTCCCTTTCCTCCGGCGACGCTCGGTGGTCTCTGCTCCGCCGGCGTACTTTGACTAGCGAGCGGCAAGCGAGCGAGTGAGCGACTACAGCAAACATGGTGAGCGTCAAGGCCGCGGTGCGCGCGGTGGCGCTGGCGGCGGTCGTCGCCTTGGCGAGCGCCTCGGTCGAGGCCTCGCGCGGACTGCAGGTCGACATCACGGACATCCTCGGGTCCACGTTGTCGGACCCGGCGGCTGGCAACACGCCGTCGACGTCGAGCTCGACGGGATCGACGGAGGGATCGGCTGGGTCCGCGGGGTCGACTTCTGGCTCGACCGATACGTCCAGCTCGTCGTCTTCGTCTGGCTCGGACAACACCGGTATCCTGGATCCGATCACCGACCTGCTGACGCCGACGCCGACCACGGAGGCGCCGACGGAGGCGCCAATCACGGACGCGCCGACGACGGAAGCGCCAGCAACGACGGAGATCCCGACAGAGGCGCCTGTGACGACGGAAGCGCCGACAACGGAGGCCCCGGTGACGACAGAGGCTCCGGTGACGACCGAGGCTCCGGTGACGACTGAGGCTCCGGTGACGACTGAGGCCCCGGTGACAACAGAGGCGCCAGTGACGGAAGCCCCGGTGACAACAGAGGCGCCGGTGACGGAAGCCCCGATAACCGACATCCTGACGCCGATCACTGATCTGCTGACGCCCACGCCGACCGAGGCGCCAGTTACTACGGACGCCCCGGTGACCACGGAAGCGCCTGTCACGACGGAAGCCCCGGTAACTACCGATCCTGTCGTGACGGACACCCCAGTGACTTCAATCCCTGCTACAACGGACACTCCAGTGACCTCTATCCCTCCAACGACGGACACTCCGGTGACCACGATCCCTGGGACGACGGCCCCACCCGTGACTGGTGTGCCGATGCCCTCTTCCAGTGGATCTACTAGCGGATCTGATGGAGGAAGTGATGGTGGATCTACTAGCGGTAGTGGGGGGACGGACGCCCCGGTACCGACGACGCCTATTACGCCTATAACGCCAGCGCCACCGGCTTCAGGGTCGTCGAGCGAAGAGACCAGCAGCTCGGGCTCGTCGGACTTGACCCCTACTCCGACCAAGACGCCGTCCGCCACGACCAAGTCGCCCATTGCGATCGAGACGAACGCTCCTGCCTCGAGCTCCAGCGGCTCCGGAATCAGCGAAGGCGAGGAGGAGAGCGAGACGGAGGACAACGAGGAGCAGACCAAGACGGACGTCATCATGTACGACCCGTCGGCGACTGACGCGCCGGAGTCCGGATCCGCTTCCGAGTCAGACCCGTTCGCCATCCCTGACACGGAGACATCAACGGAAGTGCCTGTGGTTCTCAACATTGATGAAGATGGCGAGAGCTCCGATGAAGACACGACGACGTACGTCCGAGGGAAGACGTCCGGCTCGAGCGGCAGCGGGACGACCGCCGACGACACGAACGTCATTGGCGGCCGCAACCAGTACGTCAACACCGAGTCGAGCAACGTGCTGTCGACCTCGAGCGCCGCGTTCCATGACTTTCTGCGGTACGCGTCGGTAGCGTTCGCTGGCATTTCGATCGCGCTGCTGCTCTTCTTCTACTACGCGGCGCACGACACCAACTTTGTGTGGAGCAACCCGTTGTGGTCGCCCAACACGTGGGAGTTCCTGTTCTACATCGGCTACCTGCAGCAGATGCAGGCCGTGTCGGAGCTCACGGTGCTCAAGACGCCCTACTTCCTGTGGGACTACACGGACTCGTTCGCGTGGATGAACTTCCTGATCGAGCAGTCGACCGACTCGTCGTCCACTTCGCGCCGCCTCGAAACGATCGTGCTCGGCGGCGTCGTGTCGTACGCGGACCGCATCGGCATTGACGAGGGCAGCATCCTGATGCACACAGCGATCGGGTTCGCGCTCATCATGGGCGTCCTCATCATCGCCTTCCTCGTCATCGCCGTCATGGCCAAGCGCAAGGCCGAGCAGGCCGTGGACGACGACGACAACCTGAACGAGTTCACACAGAAGGTGCACCGCCTGCGCAGCGCGTCCATCCGCACGCTCGGCATGTGCGTCATGGTCTGGTTCTTCTCGCTGTACCCGCTGAGCCTCATGGCGTCGTTCGAGATCTCGATGGAGGTCGCGGCGGGCGAGATGGCGGACGCGCTCATCGTGTCCATCATCGCGATCGTCGTCGTCTGCTTCGGCGTGCTGGCCGTCAGCGGCCGCACCATCATGCACAAGAGCAAGGACGAGCTGCAGCAGTACGAGAACCTCGCGACCTGGGGCAGCCTCTACGCGGTCTACACATACCGCAGCCGCATGTTCTTCATCTTCGACGCCGTGGTGCAGATCGTGACGGGCGTGCTGATCGGCACGATGGACGGCGACCCGACGCAGCTCGTCCTGGTCATCAGCATCCAGGTGCTCTACCTCTTCGCCATCTTCCTGCTCTCGCCCTTCTCGGAGCGACTCGTCATGTATGCGGCGTACGGCATCGGCGTGCTCAAGGTGCTCAACTTCGGACTGGCGTTTGCCTTCCTCAACTCGAACACGCTGTCGGCCTCTGGTCGCTCGGACGTGGCGCACGCCTTCATCGGCATCAACTCGATCATCATCATCGCGTGGTTCATCCGCCTGCTCGTCGTCTTCAGCACGTACATCCGCATGTGGATGCTGCACACGGAGAACGACAAGCGCGGCAGCTCGCTCGTCAAGGGCGAGACGCGCACGACGGCCAACTCGGAGCTGTACGCGAGCGTCGACTCGACCCGCGCGCGCGAGCACGAGATGTCCGAGACCGGCACGGTCGTGCTGCCGACGCACACTCGACAGGCCGCGCTGTGAATTGCGACTGTGAGGTGAAAGTGCGATGGCGGGGAGAGAATGCAGCGGGGCTAGTGACGGAGGCCACAGGACAGGTCAAGAGGCACTGGGAGCAGGTCGTGCAAGCCGCGGCGAGCTCCCGCCCCTGCTTGGAGAGTGACTGCGCGAGTCGTGTAGCTTTTGGCGCCTCGAGTGGCAGCGGTGACCGTCTTATAACGTGCTATTTGTTTTGAATTGTCCCGAGTTTCGCTTTCCTCACGATGACCAGGTACGAACAGATAATCAGCCGATCGATGCACGCGGCGGTCGCTCAATTGCAGGCCGGACGATCGCTCAAGCACGTGACGGAGGCACTTATAGCCCCCCCCCCCCCAC
>JAADXY010000365.1:0-25598 GCA_023338065.1 Phytopythium montanum
AGCGCATCGCAGAAGCTCATGGTGTACCTCATTGTGATCCAATGACGTCTTGGTATGACTGGGCCGACGCAAGAGCGCTTGAGAAGCATGCTGGCGCACCTTCCAAGTGGCGAACGCTCCGGCTGTCCCTGACCTTCCGATTTCCGGCAGCTGGAGATTGCATCGACAAGTGTCCGCAGGTGCCTCTGCCGTCCGCAGCGTCGGTGGGGGTTGCCTGCGGATAGCCCGTCAACTCGGGCATGAGGGTTATCGTTTGCGATGTTTTTGTTAGCGCTCACTCGATAATCGTAACAGCCTATTCCGCGTAATGCTCGAGTTGCTGAGCCGCTCGGGTTTCTGCTTGGAGCGGCAGTGGATTCATCCGTTGCGTTCGTTCGTCTGCTTGCCATGACTCACAATGAATCCGGCGCCTGATGGCCGCGGAGAAACATGGCGCGGCCAGCTGGACCCGTCCTCGAGGCTCGAGTGCGTCACGCCAGCGCCAGGTCCTGGCCTCGAGACGTCCGCAGCCACCGATTGGCCATCAGCCCGCATGCAAAAGCCTTGGGACACTCGGGCCGTGCCCCATGCCCGGCATCACGTCACTACGGCCTGGCTGCTTGGACAAACCCTGACTGTCCACTACCTAGCGAGTGTCTTTGCGGCAGCCTCTCTCTCTCGGATCACGTCGGATGGTGGTTGATCATGCATGTAAAACGCCGCCACTCGGTTAAACGCACGGCTTGCTTGTGCAAGCCGTAAGGCGAGTGAACGAGAGAAGGCGACGCCAAAGGCGACACGCTGGCGGCTCGCCAACAGCCGGCGTTGATTGGGTCGCCGCGCGGATGACGCGAGCCATCAGCCCATGGCGATGCGCAAGTCTGAAGTTTGCAAGCGGCGGCCCTTCGTCGTCGTCGTCGTCCTCTTCGCGAGGATGCGGTCATCCGCCCGTGCGGCACGCCGCCTGCGCCTTCTGCGCGCGCCGACAAATCAAGTGGCCAGGCGATAGACGAGTCCCGCGGGCACCGCCTGCCGACTTTGAACATGCTGGCGGGTGGTCGCTCGTGCCATCCGCGGCCACACAAAGTTGAAGGCGTCGCCGCCAGCAGCAGTAGGGGCGGCTCTGCGCGATGTATCTTGGTCGATGGAGCGATCAAGTGCGACCGTGGCCGTTGGTGGACTGCTAGACGCTCAGCGATGTAAGGGACAGCGTGGCGTTTCCTCCGTGGAAGCAAGCAAGTTAGTGAATCACGATGAATCAAGGGCTCCGAACCGCCAGGCTCAGGCGCATTTTGGCGACCGCCGGCGACGCAAAAAGCATGGATCAAGTCCGGAGGATGCGAGCACGAGCATGAAAATTCGGCCAGTGGTCTCCCCCACGGAGCCTACGGCATTGTCCCAACAGCAGCAAGACCGGCGTGTACTCACCGCGCGAGGAAACGGCATGTAGGGTGGTCTCGCCTCGGAGAAATGAATCCCGTGCCACCACCACGCTCGAAATGATGCCGACATACGCACCGCGTAATCCAACACCTGCATCTTTTGATATTGCAGTCACTGATCGTTTGACATCTGAGGCAAATAATTTCTAATATTACTTTGATAACCAATATCCTGACCATGAAAATACTATATACACCTCCTTAAGCCCGCACCGCACACCGCCTGATTCGGTGGTCCGGCGACAACTTCAGCTTCACGGTCGCCTGTTTCACGCACCAATAAATCCACTGCCTGGGGCGTCCCCTAGCCCCGTGAATTCCAGTGATACGGAGTGATGGTCGCCGACTAAGCGCCGCCCAAGAAAACCCAGCGCTGCGTGACGCCCATTATCCCGCTTTCGCCGACGCCGAGCGCGCCGCCGAACGATCGATCGATCGATCGTTTCCCCCCCCGCCCGCCACTAACTCCCGGCCTTCCCGCCTTCCGCCCGCCCGCCCGCCTTCCCCTCGGAGGGAAGCGCGGCCGCCACGACGATCTTCCACCGGCCGACCGCCGCCCCGCATATGGGCGTGGGCTGCTCGCGAGAGGAGCAGCGCACCGTCATGGACCGCCTCCTGGAGGCGCTGGACCCGCAGCGCGGCCGCCACAAGCTGCTCTCGGGCCGCCGTCGCCGGTCCGCGTCCCCGCAGTCATCCGCCGCGCTCTCGCACTCGTCGCCCGCCTGCCTGTCGCGCAGGAAAGCCGTCGCCGCCGCCGCGCACGACGACATGACGGCGGCGCGAGCCTGGGAAGCCCGCGAACGCCGGCGCCAGGCAAGAATGGCGTCCTCGCAGCGCGCCGAGGAGTGGAGCCGCTACGTGGCAAGCCCCGTGGTGAGCGACTACGCGGCCGTGTCGACGCAGAACAGCAAGTTCCGCAAGAACATGGAGGACGAGTGCGTGGCCATCCCGCAGTTCCGCGCGTTCGGCGCCGACCCGGCCAAGAGCTCGTTCTTCGGCGTCTACGACGGCCACGGCGGCGACTTCTGCTCCAAGTACGCGGCCAAGCACTTCCACCAGCGGCTGGCCGCGGCGCTCGAGGAGCGCTTCAGCGCCAAGCGCTTCGACTCGGAGTGCAGCAGCAGCAGCAACAGCGCCGCCACGTCCTCGAGCAGCCTGGACTGCGCCGCCACCGCGGACGCGGCCGACGGCGACGGCGACGTCTTTTCGGCCGAGGACATGGCGCAGTGCTACGCCGAGGCCTTCTCGATGCTGGACAAGGAGCTGGAGGAGTTCGACGAGTCGTGCTCGAGCGGCTCGACCGCCGTCACGTGCCTCATCCGGCGCCACCGCGGCCGCACGAGCTTCCACGTGGCCAACGTGGGCGACTCGCGCGCCATTTTGTTCGCGGACGGCCGCACCACGCGCCTGTCGGTGGACCACAAGGCCACGAACGAGGACGAGGTCAGGCGCATCCGCGCGCTCAACGGCATCATATTTAACAAGCGCGTGGCCGGCGTCATCTCGGTCACGCGCGCGCTGGGCCAGGCTGACGAGAAGCGCTTCATCACGAGCGCGCCGCACGTCGAATCCGTCGCCGTCGGCTCGCCCGACGCCTTCCTCGTGCTCGTCAGCGACGGCGTCTCGGATGTCTTCAGCGACGAGCAGCTCACGGCCTTCGTGAGCCTGCGGCTGGCCGCCGGAGACGCCTCGCTCGCCATCTGCAAGGAGCTGCTGGACGAGGCCAAGCAGCAGGGCTCCATGGACAACATGACGGCCGTGCTCATCAGCTTCGCCGAGCGGCCCAGCGCCGCCTAGAGCCTAGAGGCACGCAAGAGCTTAATTTAACCCCTTCACTCCAACGAAGCATCTCGTTCGAGTCGAATGACGACCGCATGATGACGCCCCCAGTCGGCTACGAGGTTGGTGTGGCGCCGATGCTGGCGCTATCCGTGGTGTGATGTGTGGCGTAACACCCTGGGCTTTGAGGACGAGTGTAGGTGGATTGCGCTTCGGGACGCTTAAATAGCGGGAGGGACGGCGCGCAAGTCAAGTCACAGGTCCAGCGTGCGCGGGGCCTCGTCGACGTGCGCGCTGCGCCGGAAGGTGAGCACGAGCGGCTTGGGGGCGAACTGCATGACCTGCACCGTGCGCTTGTAGCCCAGCTGCTGCACGTCGTAGTGGTTGATGGTAAGCAGCACGTCGCCCGCGCGCAGGCGGCGGCCAGAGGCCCCGCGGCCGATCAGACCCGTCGCGTGCACCTCGCTCACGACCGGGTAGGGCAGCGCGGCGTCGGGCTTGAGCTGGATGCCCAGCGCGCCGTCCTCCTCGCGCCAGATGACGTGGCACAACGCTCGCTCCAGGCGCGCGCGGCTCTGCTGCCGCTCGGCGCGCACGAGCGACAGCGTGCGTCTCCGCCGGCCCGAGGACACGGGCAGCTCGTGCGCGCCGGGGCGGCGGAAGCGCAGCACGGCGGGCCGCACGCCGTCGTCCAGCACACGCATGACGGTCTCGAACGGCGTGGCGGCGACGCCCGCGCTCAGCTCGTTCACGGCCAGCAGCAGGTCACCCGCGCGCACGTTCCACATGCCCGGCAGCGCGTCGTTCCCGTCTGCAGACACCACGCGCGGGTAGCCAGCGCTCGCGCACGGCTCGAAGGCCAGGTCGCCGAGACTGGACCCGTGCCAAAGCAGCAGCTCGTACTGCCGGTGCGCGCCGTCGTGGTCGCCTCCCCCCGTCTCGTCCTCTGCGGCGTCGTTGACCGTTCCGCCAGTCGAGAGCGAGACCGAGAGCGAGGACGAGGACGAGGCCGTGGAGGCCGTGCGCCGCAGCGAGGACGCGAGCGGGAGCCGCAGCTTGTCGCGCAGGAAGGCCTGGATCGTGAGCGCCGCCACGTCCTCGGCCACCGTCGCGCGCATCCACTGGCCGAACGGCGGCGGCGCCGGCGTCTTGTGCACCAGAGCCGCGTGCTCGTGCTCGTCCTCGCCCAGCAGCCGCCGCGTGTCGAGGCCCATGGCGGTGACGAGAGCGGCAAGGCAATCGCGGAATGGGTTGGTCGGGTCGGCAAGCAATAACTGACGGCCGCCGCAATGGATGAAGCATCGCATACAAACAACAAGTGAAAGGGTGGAGAATGGGACACGTTCGCGCTCGTGTGGACCACTCGTGTGAGCAAATCGGCTGAAAAAGTGAGATGCTGGGTGCTGCAGCACAGGTGTTTCTGGTCGCCGATCAACTTGGCGTTTGTATGGGAATGGCGGAAGTGGCCGGCGCAAAATGTGAGCGACGGCATGGACGAGCGACTGCGATGGCCAGGCGGCGCGATTGCATTCCTCGGAGCAACCTGTTCCTGCTCGGTGGCGACCTCGCTTTGTGACAACAGTAGCGATCTTGAAGGGTCGTTGCACGCACTTGCTGTGACTGTTGGGTTGAATCTCCGCTGCTCCTTCCACTTGCGCCTGCCTCAACGTCAGTTTGCTGCATCAATGCTCTAGACCCACGTTAGCGGGACTCCAAGTTAGGTGCTCGAGAACCACGTTAGTGGGACTCCTAGTTGGACTCTTGACGCCGCGTCACGATCAGCTCCCGGCTCGTGGTGCTCGTGGTTGTAATCGAGAGCTTTTCTGGGTGCGTGGTCGTCATGCGGTGCGAGGCGATCCGGATACTGTGGCGGCATTCCAGTCAAGACCATGCGCCGAACGAACCGCATCGATGGAGGTGAAACAGCTTCAAGTAGCCGACTAAAGCTTTCACGCTGCGCTGTTGATTGCACTGCATGGCAAGCTGCCATGCTTCGTGCGCTCCAAGTGGAGGCTTCATCCGCTTCAACATCCGATTGATAAGCCTGTGATATTAAATACTCGTGTAAATATGGTTATCTCAAAAATGACTGGGAAGGTTTTCACTGGATTTCAAAACCTTCCTAAAATCAACACCGTTACATTTCAATATTGGATGGAGTGGTTACCCTTTCCATTCGGTCAGAACTGTAAATTTCACATTCCTAGCCCTCTGTTTTGTCGTTTGATTTCCGTGTATTTACATATCTACTCGGATATCTTTCCCCCCTTGCTTTCCCCCTCTTGTCGTTGAGAAGAGCAAACGCGTGAGGAAGCAAAGCCAACGAGCAGCGCACCATGTTCCAGACGAAGTAAGTGCTTGCCCCCAGCGACGCCCGCAGCGGTTCCCGGCGGCGGTCGACGTAGCGCAGACGCTTCCCGAGCGCTCGCGCTGTCGATCGCCGCTTTCCTGGCGTCGAGAGGCTTCGTATTGACTTCACTGCCGCTGTTTCCCCCCGCAGCACCGAGTATGACCGCGGCGTAAACACGTTCTCGCCCGAAGGCCGCCTCTTCCAGGTCGAGTACGCCATTGAGGCCATCAAGGTGCGCTTCTGTAGCGGTTCTCGAACCTGTGAACTGGCTGGCTGACGCGCTGCGTGCGACCTGCAGATGGGCACGACGGCGATCGGCATCCGCACCAAGCAGGGCGTGGTGCTGGCCGTCGAGAAGCGCCTGACGTCGCCGCTGCTCGAGCCCGGCAGGTGTGTTATTTCCCCCACCACCACCAGTAGGCGCATACATCAGGTGCACTGCATCGAGGTACTCACGCGGGTCTGGCTGCACAGCATTGAGAAGATCCTGGAGATCGACCGGCACGTTGGCGCGGCCATGAGCGGCATCACGGCGGACGCGCAGACGCTGATCGACCACGCGCGCGTGGAGGCGACGAACCACTGGTTCTCGTACGACGAGCGCATCCGCGTGCAGGCGCTGACGCAGGCCGTGTGCGACCTGGCGCTGAGCTTCGGCGAGGGCCAGGACGAGAACAACCACAAGCAGAAGATGAGCCGGCCGTTCGGCGTGGCGCTGCTGCTCGCGGGCGTGGACGACCACGGGCCGCAGCTCTTCTTCTCGGAGCCGTCGGGCACGTACTGGCCCGTCAAGGCGCACGCCATCGGCTCGGGGTCGGAGGGAGCGCTGAACAACCTCAAGGAGAGCTACTCGGAGGACATGACGCTGCTGGACGCCGAGGTGCTCGCCATCGGCGCGCTCAAGCAGCACATGGAGGAGAAGCTCACCAGCGTCAACGTCGAGCTGGCCACCGTCACCGTCGACAAGGGCTTCCACGTCTGCACAGCGCAGGAGCTCGACGCCGTCATCGCCCGGCTGTAAGTCTGCGGCGACTGGTCTGGCCTCGCTCCGACGTGGTAGTCGAGAGTGCTGGGGTCCGTGACAGCTAGCGCCGAGGGAGAGGAGGCCACGGTGTCGGGCAATACACACGATGAGGCATTAGTTCGGTCTGATTGCTGCATAAGGGTGGATAGACTGGGACGCGGCGAGAAGAACAACTCGAGCCACCCGACCCGTTCATTGCAGTATCGCCCAAGACCAAGACTAGACCAAGACAACAAGCATGGCCGACGCTAGCGCCAACCCGCCACCATGCCCGACCCCGCAGCCGGTAATGAACGCGGCCAACGTGCGGCACGCCAACACGCCGTCGGCCTACGGGCAGGCACTGCCGGGCTCGTGCTGCGACTGCGGCAGCTGCTGCGCCGACAGCCGCGAGTGCGCGTGCGCCAACGACTCGCGCTGCACGGGGCCCTGCTCCCGGCCTGATCCGATCAAGTCAATCCCAGCCGGGCTCGAGGAGCAGAGCTGCCGCCAGCACGGAGGCACCTGAATCGGCTGGCTTGAGGAGCTATAGTAGCCAACACCCTCAAGCCAAAGACCGTTGGGATTTGATCGCTCGATTGTCTGCCTGTCTGTCTGTCTGCCTGGCCGCCTCGCCACCTTCACCACCCGACTGGACGCCACCCAGAGCCACACACACACACACACGCGCATCCGTCCTCACAGACAGGTGACGAGCGGGTCGTCGTCCTTGTCAGCCGCCAACAAGGCGACGGGCTCGCTCTCGACCTCGTCGTCCAGGCTGCCGGAGGAGCTCGAGGAGCTGGTGGCCGCGGCCGTGAAGCTGTGCAGGCGCGAGATGATCATGTCGAGCGCGACCGAGTTGACGCCGTGCGGGATGATGATGTCCGCGACGCGCTTGGACTGCTCGACGAACATCATGTGCATGGGCCGCACCGTCTTCATGTACTGGTTCATGACCGACTCGGCCGTGCGCGCGCGCTCCTCCATGTCTCGGCGCAGGCGGCGCACGAGGCGGATGTCGGCGGCCGTCTCGACGAAGATCTTGATGTCCATGAGGTCGGCCAGCGCCTGGTCGGCGAAGATGAGGATGCCCTCGACCAGGATGACGCTGTTGGGCCGCATGGCGCGCGTCTCGGGCAGCCGCGAGTGCGTGCCGAAGTCGTACACGGGCACGTCCACGGCCTTGCCGGCGCGCAGCTGGCGCAGGTGCTGCACCAGCAGGTCCGTCTCGAGTGAGTCCGGGTGGTCGAAGTTGTGCTCGGCGCGCTGCGCCATGCTCAGGTGCGCCAGGTCCTTGTAGTAGTAGTCGTGCGACAGGTACGACACGCGCGCGGCGCCGAACTCCGAGATGATGGCGCGCGACAGCGTCGTCTTGCCCGAGCCCGAGCCGCCGCACACGCCCACGACCAGGATCGGGTTGCCCTCGTCGTTGAGCGCCGTCGAGCTGTTGGGCCGCCGCTCGAGCGTGAAGTGCGGCGCGCAGTAGTCCGGCTCGGCCGCCGCCGCCGCGCGCGGCTTGGGCGTCGACTGGCCCACGGACGCGTCGAAGTACACGATGTCCTTGACCAGCTCGAGCTCGCGCTGGCCCACGTTCAGCATGCGCTGCACTGCAAAGCGGCCGGAGCGTCTGGCGCGAGCGCGCGTGGCCGCCGCCGCCGCCACCAGCGCCACCACCAGCGCCGCCACCTCGATCACCGTGCTCGCCTTGACCATCGTCGGGCTGCCTGCTAGATAAGGAGAAGAGGGAGAGAAGGCCGCCGCCTCGGAAGGAGGAGGACGCGTCCGATTGAGAACTGCATGCGCTGGTGCCGCGGCGCCGCTTTGCGAGTCGTTCGTCGTCACGGACGAGCCACCGATTTTTGACCAATCCCGAGACGCGTAAGGTATTCAGAAGCCCATTTCCACCAATGGAAGCGGAGGATTGGGAGAAGGAAAAACAAGCGCCGCCCATCGCGTCTGTCATGCTGCTTGTCTTGGGAATTGTATGGTTTTGCTGTTGCAGGATGCGCGAGTCGTTCGTTCTGCAAAAGCTCCATACTCTAGCCAAGTGAGTTTGTCGGTGGAAGTCTTCCCACGAAACGACCAACGCTCTGTCACGCTCGCATTCAACAAGATGGGTTAGCAAACAGCGACCTGCAATGGCATGCAGGGGCAACCAGTTCACTCGGCGCTCGCTCGCCTTCAAGGGTTCCCGTGCAGTCTGATGCCGTCCTGGATCTCAAGTCGACCTGACACCGACGGCGTTGAACATGCGGATCTGATCCGAGCAGCAGACACGCGCGGGAAGTGGATTTATCCGGCGTACCGATCACTTGATTGAGTCTTGAGCCGGTCACCGACCAATGCGTCAGTCGCCTAGCGCCTCCTCGACTTGAAGTCCTAGTGGCTGGCAGCGACCGACTCGATGAGCAGCTGGTAGCCCGAGTCGAGCGGCGGCGCGTCCGGGTCGCTGACGGCTTGGCAGACGGCCGGCATGTCGGCGTCGACGTCCAAAAAGTCGGCGAGGAAGACGAGCAGCTGGAAGTCGCGGATGCGCGCGGCGAAGGGCTCATTGCGGAACTGGCTCAGCTGCGCCTGCAGCGCGGCGCGCGAGCGGCGGCCGGCGTCGCCCTCGCGGTGCAGCTTGGGGAAGTCGCTCTTGAAGCCCGAGTCGTGCGTGGCCACGGGCACGACGCACAGGAAGAAGTTGTTGTCCACCTCGGCCGCCGGCTTCATCTCGACCAGCGCCGTGAAGGTCTCGGCCACGGCGCACGCCTTCGGGTTGCGCTCGTCCTCGACCAGCGCGCCGGCCGCGAACATGTCGACGCACTGGTCGCTCAGCTGGAACGCCTCGAAGCTCGCCTGCCCCTGCTTGTCCAGCGTCACCTTGAGCGTCACGAAGAGCGACCCGTGGCCGCCCGCGTCCGCCTGCAGCTGCGCCGCGAGCAGCACCTCGCGCGCCGACAGGTGGAAGCTCTCGTCCTCGCGCGGCGGGTGCGAGAAGACCCAGCCGACCTTCTCGCGGCCCAGCGCGGCGGCGATCGCGTCCACGCGGTCCGCCAGCGGGTCCTCCAGCACGTCGAAGCCGTCCGGCCCGCCGTGCTGCGGCGGCTCGTAGATAAAGTCCACCGTCACCTTCTTGCTCTCGGCGTCCGCCGTCCCGTAGAGCCAGCCGCAGCGCGACTGCTGGAAGGCGAACTGCCGCAGGTAGCGCTGCAGGTCGTCGCACGCGGCGCCGTCCAGCGCCACCTGCGAAACGTTGGCCTCTTTCTGCGCGCCGATCTTGAACTCGAACTGCGCGTCCATGCGCATGAACTCGCCCAGCGTCCAGTGCATCTTCATGTCGCGCAGCGCCTTGAGCCCCGGCCGGAAGCCGCGCTTGTCGCCCACGTCCTCGTACGTCACGGGCGTCAGCGTCCCGTCCGCAGCGATCTTGGTGCGGATCGTCGCCGCCGTCGCCGCGCTGCCGCCGGCGCTGCCCGCGCCTACCAGCTCGCCGTCGTACTCGAGGAACACCATGTCGCCGTGGCCCAGCTGCAGCGCGCGCAGGGTCCGCGTGTCGTCAGATAGCGCGCGAGAGCCCTGTGCGTCTAGTGCCAGCGTCTGTTTGTCCGCCGCCACCGCGTGGTGCGCCGCGATCCACGCCTTGACGTCGCCCACGGTCGACTGCGGCGACAGGTCTGGCACCCGCCAGATGCCGTTCTTGGAGCGCACGCGCAGCAGCATTGTACTGGGGAGGTAGAGGGGATCCGCGACAGCCAGGGACAAGCAGCAGCAGTGGCAGCAGCAAGCAAGCACCTTCAGGGATCGATCACCTCGATGTCAAGCCTTCTTCGAGTGTGCAATTGAGGATACCGATATTGAAAGTAATGTTTCAATATATGACGATATATTAGTATTGAGGAAAAATGTAATGAAGCAGGAATATTAAAAAAAAATCCTCATTTAGACAAATCAAATTAAACAAATCATCCAATTTCAAAGTTAAATTTCTACTCTCACTGTTTCAGAGTGATGGTGAAAAGGGACGAAAAGCAATTCGAGCTCGGAGAACTTCCTGCCTGCCGCCCAAGCGAGCGCGATGGCGGACCGCCGCAAGCTGCCGATCGACATTCAGTACCGCCAGCTCCTGGGTGCGCTACACCCTCTCTCCTCCCCCTACACATGCCGCCCTGCTATCTACGAAGCCTAACGCTCGTTGTGTACCTTTCCTCGCTCCGCCAGAGGGGCTGGTGGACCGCCGCATCGTCCCGGCCAAGTGGCAGGAGCAGCACCGGCAGCTGCGCGAGGCCGTGGCCGTCCTGTACCCCGCCCTACCGCCCGCGAGCGATGAGCTCGCCAAGCTGCGCGCCCGCGCCCCCAACCACGAGGACGTGAGCTACTTTGACTGCAAGCGCGTACTGGCAGCACTCGCCGCGTCCCCGGAAGGCGAAGGCAGGAACTTCTTCGGGCAGTACACGTCGCCCGTGCTGCGCCAGTGGGCCGCGCTCGTGCGCCAGTACGAGAAGAACAACGTGTTCGCCGCCGAGGCCGCGCGCGTCATCGCGCAGAACACGGCCTTCGAGATGTAAGTCTCCTGGTACCGGACTGGGCCTCGGAGGTATGTGAGGGCTCGATGCTGACGGTCACGTGCGGTGTCGACAGCCCGTTCCTGAAGAAGGCGATGCAGCAGAACGACAAGCAGGTGGCGGACAACAAGGCCAAAATCCAGGTCAGCAGTCGGTTCCCAAGGGTTGGACGTGTCGACATCCACAGCACACTCACACAGGCGACTCCTTCCTCTCTACCGCCTCCAGGACCTGCACCGGAGCATCACCGAGTACAAGCGCAAGCTGGAGGCGTCTTGTACCGACCTGGGCATCCCCGTGCGTGTGCTGACACCTGTCTCATCCCGCTGGATACTGAGAACTGACGGTCAAGTACATTTTTGCAGGGCGACAACTTCCGCGCCGAGCTGCAGCGGCTGCCGTGGGAGCTGCCGAGCCTCTTCCGGGCTGTGGGCGAGATCATTTGCGACGGGGAGTTGCTACAGGCGACCGAGTACCACGAGGCGCTGCAGACGTACCTGCACAGCTGCGAGCCGCCCGTGATGGAGGCGGCTGCAGACGACGGGACTGCATCCAACAAGGGCAAGGGCAAGATGAAGACCAAGACAGCCGGGAAGTCGCTCTCGGAGTCGCCGACGGCCTCGGAAGACACGTTCGAGCTCGTCTCGGCCCCGTTCGCGTTCTTCACAGCGGTCAAGGAACTCCACGAGGCGGAGAACAAGCTGGACGAGCCGTCGGCCGCAGCTCTTCTGGACTTTGAGGCCGAGGCGACCGAGATCAGCTGGGACATCACACTGGACGATGCTGGTACCGTGGACGCTGTTGCGGACGCCGGAGCGATCGACTGGGGGATTGAGACGGTGGCGGAGCAGGACACCGCGGTGTCTGCTGCCCCTGACGACTCGCCCGTCGAGATCGACTGGGACATCACGACTAGCGAGGTGGCTGCTGTTGAAGAGGGCCAAGAAGTGATGCTGGACGTCAAGGAGAGCGAGGTTGAAGCCAAGCCAGTGACGCGCGTGGGTCTGCTCAGCGACGCCGGCTTCCGCGGCCGCTTGCTCAACGACCTGATGGAGCTGCGCGCGTTCCTGCGCCAGCGACAGGTAGAGCTGGCGGACGGCGACAACGTGGCGTTCGCCAACCAGCTCCAGGGCTCTTCACGTGGGTTGGACTGCATTGATGAGGATCTGCACTACTGGCTGACTGACGGACTGACGTTGTGGCTGTGGACAGCGCTCCTGGAGCAGCAAAGCGTGGAGGCAGTGACGCGACTGCAGCAGACCGTGGACGGTGCCGTCGCCGAGCTCACGAGCAAGCGGCTGCAGCAGCTCGTGCTGCTCCAGACGTCGGACCGGTACCTGGACCGGCGCGTGGCGGGGCTCGATATGCTGACTAAGCAGGTGGACAAGTCGCGCCGCGAGATCGCCACGCTCGAGGACAAGAACGCCGAGCTGGCGGATGCCACGCGCAGGCTGCAGCCACAGATCGACGCGCTCGTGGCGGCCACCAAGAGGCTCAAGCGCGATGTAAGTGCTGCTCATGTCTTGTTTGGTCAGCTCACTTGTGCTCACTATTGAAATGAGCTCGTTGTGGCAGCTGGAAACCGCGTTGCCGCCCTTGTTCAAGGGGTACACGGTCAACATCATCGGCGATGTCAACAGTCTTTGAGGATGAGCCAGGGCGGGTTGGAAGCAATGAAGGTGCTCTGCGTGCTGCTCTCTCTTCCCGGCTCTGTTTCTGTGCTTTTCTGTCTCTGCTTGTCTTGCAGTTCGCGCGGCGCTGGCTGCCGCGCCGAGGCGGTGAAAGACCGAGTAGCGCCCACCAACCAGGAACTAGTCTAGTCTCTATCGTATACAGGTGGCCCGGACCCTCTTGGCCCTGTCCATCCAAGGCGCCCGGACCCAGTCACTCAGCTCGCTGCCTACTCCTTGATGACGGCCTGCGCGATCTGGTCGTGCTTCTCGCTCGGACCAGTGTAGTTCTTCCACTCCTCCTTCTGCGCGTGGGCCGTCAGATGGTGGTCCAGCACGTCCTGCATCATGGCCTTGGAGAAGTTGGAGCTCGCGGACCCGTAGGCCGCGGCCTGGAAGGCGATGACGAGCTTGGAGATCTCTCGGCCCGAGAAGCCGGCGATGCGCGTCGCCATGTCCTCGAACACGCCGTCCTCCAAATCCTCGACGAAGATCTTCTTGGCCTTGGAGTTCTTGGGCTTGAGGATCAGGTCGTCAAAGTACTGCTGCAGCATGCGCACGCGCTCGGCGTGGCCCGGCAGGCCGAACTCGACCATCTCGTCGATGCGGTCGTTGATGGCCCAGTCGAACTGCTCCGGCTGGTTGCTCGCGAACACGATCATGAACTTGTCGCTCGCCTCGCCCGTGCGGTACAAAAAGGCGTTCAGCGCGTTGCGCATGTCCTCGCTCATGACCGTGTTGCTGCGCTTCTGCAGGAACGCGTCGGCCTCGTCCACGAACAGCAGCAGCCCGCGCTTGCTGTGCGACGCCCAGTCGAAAAGCTTGTGGATCTCCGTCACGCCCTCGCGGCCCAGCGGCGCCACGTCTCCGCCCGTCAGGATGGCGTACTCGAGCCCCGAGTGGCGCGCCAGCGCCTTGGCGAACAGCGTCTTGCCCGTGCCGGGAGGGCCGTGTAGCAGCAGGTGGCGGAACGGCGCGCGGTTCTTCTTCGTGTTGAACGTCGACACGGCCACGGACCGCAGCCGCTCGTCCAGCTTGGGCTCGAGCACCACGCCCTCGAGCGCGTCGTGCGGCTTCTGCAGACGCAGCACGCGCTTGAGCGACGGCACGGGGTTGGCCGCCACCTGCGCCACCGACCTGCGCGACGTCTCCCGCACCAAAGACGGCTTGCCCAGCCGCGCCTCGACGTACTTGCCCGCCACGCCAGTCGACACCTTGGCCGTGTAGATGCCGAGCGCTAGCGCCGTGAGCGACGCCACCGTGGCCGTCAGCTTCTCGCGGTCATCCACGAACGCCATCACCCCCGCGCCGACCGTCGATCCCGCCAACTTGATGCCCTCCAGCACCGTCTCGCGGTACTCCTTGGCGCGCACACGAGCCTCCTCAAGGTGCAAGTCGTGGTTGAGGCGCTCCTGCTTGATCTTGCCCTCGACCTCGGCCGCGACCTTGGCGAGCTCCGTCTTCTGGCGCAGCTCGGCCTCGTACTCGAGCGTCTTGCGGCGAGAGGCCTCCTGGCGAGCCACCATCTCCTCCTGCTTCTTGAGCTCCTGCTCCTTCATGTACTTCTGCGCCGCCAGCTGGTCCGCGTACTGCTTGCGCTTGAGCTGGTCCTGGTACTGCGCGCGCTGCTGGTGCTGCCGCGTCTCCTCCTCCAGCGTCTTGCGCCGCTCCTCGCCCTCCTTCTGCACGCGCACGATCTCGTACTGCTTGTACAGCGTCTCCTGCTCCTTGATCTGCGCCTGGTGCTCCATCTGCTTGGTGCGCTCCGTGTCCTTGGCCAGGTTGAACGCGTCCTTGGCGTAGCGCGAGCTCTCCAGCTCGCGTGCCGCCTTGGCCGCGCGCTCCAGCCCCGACGGGTCGAACGAGTACCCTCCAGGACCCGCAGCCGCCGGCTTACTTTGCTGCAAAGTGTTGGCCGGCGGAGCGCTCGGTGGAGGCGTCTGCTCCTCGGCAGGCGCGCCGCCGCGGCGACCGAATCCGCTGAACATGGTGATGGAGGGGAGGGGAGGGAGGGGGCGAGGTGGTGGGGCCTGAAGCTGCGGCGACGGGCAGCGACAGCGGCGGGTAGGAAGGTGCTCGGAGGGGGAGACCGCGGAAATGATTGGGCAAGGACAAAGGGCGAGCAGCTACGAGCGCACTTTACGCAGTGAGTATGCGAACCTAGTGGGGGGGGCGAGTGCGAACCTACCGTCATTCCGGCGTGCGCAATGCGCTGACACCCAACACTAAAATGCACGTGGACCACACCATGCAGGCATTCTATTGCGCAGGTTTATGCTGGATAATGGGCAACGGTCGGATCGCTGTCCTGGACTCCATGCGCTGTCTCAACACCTTTTGCCGGTAGTTCGCCGCTATATGGCAGCCAGAGCTCGCGGAGCTCCAGCTCGCTCGCCATGGACGCCCGCAGTCGCTGGCAGTCGGCAATTCGCGCGGTGAAGAACAAGATGGCGCGCGAGACGGACGAGCTTCGCCAGAAGGCGGCGGACGCGGCCAGCGGGCTGCGCGACAAGGTCGAAGAGAGCGCGAGCGACTTGAAGGACAAGGTGGAGCAGCGCGCCGAGGACGCCAAGCTCAAGCTGCAGGACGCGGCGCACGACGCGCGCGCGGCCGCGGGTCAGAAGGCTGCCGAGGTGCAGCGCAACCTGCGCGCCAACCAGGAGCACGCAGCGCAGAACCTGCGCAGGAACGCGGAGCACTTGGCGGAGGCGGCGCGCGACACTGCGCAGTCGCTCAAGGCGCGCGCGGGCGACGCCGCGGGCGAGATGAAGGCCGACGCGACGCACAAGCTGCACGTGGCGGCGCTCGGAGGCGCGCAGAAGCTGCGCGAGTCGTCGGCCGCGGCGGTGGAGGCACTGGACCCGCGCGCACGAGTGCGGCGCTCGCGCAACCGGCTGCTGCTGCTCGGCTTCTCGGGCGTCTTCCTCTACGGGTTCGCGTCGAATCTGCCCGGTGCGCTGGCCACGTACCAGATCGAGAAGGTCAAGATCGAGGAGGACGCCAAGGCCAAGGCGCGCTCTAGCTCTAGCTCGAGCTAGGCACGGAGCAGAGGGGACTCGCCACCAGGAGCGCGAGCCAATTCATTAACAAGGTCTTTCAGCTTGCCTCAGGCTCCTAGCTACTTGCCGCCCTGCTCGTCACGAGCCGGCCGCCGCTTGCTGGCCTCGTACAGCAGCAGCCAGCGCGGCTTCTTGCCCGCGTCCTTCTTGGCGCGCGACTTGCGCCGCTTGGCCGCCGCCACCTTGGCGTTGATCCACGCCAGGTAGTCGTCCTTGATCTCGGTGCGCCACTGCACGTAGTCCTCCTCGAGGAAGACGCTGCCTCGCTCGCCGTGTTTCGGCGGTGCCTCACTGTCGCCCTCGCCCGCGCTGTCGTCCTCCTCGGCGACTGTGGCGCTGTTGAGGCTGCGGCGGCTCTCCTGGCTCCCGACGCTGCGCATGGACGCCTTCTTGAACATCGGAGCTGTCATCTCCCCTGCACTGCCACCGCCGCTAAGGTGCAGACTGCCGCTGGACTCGAGCCGCCGCATGCTCTGCTTGTTCAGCAGGCTCTTGCTGGACGCCGTGAAGAAGTTCTAGGCGACAGTGTCGGGTCAGCAAGCGGCGAACAGGACGCTAAAGGGCGATGGCACAGCGCTCACCCGGCTGGAGAAACGCCCGAACTGGTTCGCCTCCATGAACAGCCGCCGCTGGTGCTGTTGGCCGGTCGCAACACCGTCAGTTCGCAGCTCAGGTCACCGTCGTGAACTCACACACCATTTCCAAGTCGACCGGGTCGTCAGGGACGTCTAGCGGCCCCACTGGACGCTGCCACAGGCCACACACGGGCGTCGTAAGCGCGTCAAGACGGCGTCCACCCCTCTCTTGGTGTCTAACGCGGCTTACCGACTGACGGCGCTTCCAGATCGGCGGCTCGGCCCCGTCCTCGAGTCCCATCCCGCCGTCGCCCGCACTGGACGAGTCCCGCGCCGAGTCGACGTGGTAGTCGATCAAGTCGGCGTACTCCTCGCTTTCATCCCGGCGCTCGTCCAGCAGCGTCTCCGTGATCTGCCTCCACCGCCATCACCATCCCTACCAATCACTCGACGCTTGTCCACAGTATTCAAGCCCGAGCACTCACCGCCTCTAGGTCGCGGTAGCTGATCACGCGCGGCAGACACAGGTACGTGCTGAGCTTCCTGGCCAGTCGCTGGGCCGCCGCCTGCTCGTCCGAGTCCTCCAAGTGGAACACGCCGCTGGGCTTCCGCATACTCGCGAGCTTCCTGAAGCTGCCCAGCCTCGGCGCCGCGGCCTTGGCTTCTCCTCCTCGCTCCTCGCCCTCCTCGTCCTCCTCGATCGTCTCGCAGTAGTCGTCCTCGAATTCGTTCCCCTCCTCCTCCTCCTCTTCTTCATCGTCAGCCTCGTCCTCGGGCGACACGATCTCCGCCGTGTTGTTGGCGATCTTGAGCAGCGCGATCGTCCGCGTCTTGCGCAGGATCTGCTCAATGTGGTCGTCCAGCGACAGACTCGGGCTGTCCTCGCTGTCACCGTCGCTGTTGCAGTCGCTGTCGCTCCTCCCGCTGTCCCCGTCGCCGTCTGAGTCGAACGTCAGCTCTTCCTTGGCCTTCTTGGCCGGCGCATGGTACCCTACGAAAGCTCAAAGACTCTCCTCAGCCGGTCAGAGTTTGCATTGTCTGGACAAGGGACTCGTACGATAGCGCAGGCCGTTGATCTGCTCCAGCGCGCGGCCGACGCGCTCGTGCTTGGCCACCGTGCGCGCCGTCTCCATCGTCGAGTCGCCAGCTCCGTCAGCTCTCTCGCTAAGCCGTCGGTTGGCTCGACTCGCCTCTCGGAGAGTCTCCAATGGCCAAAATAGCTCTGATACCTGCCCTCACGTCACCTCCGCAGTGACGACGCGACCGCCGCCGAGTTGGGCCGCACGCGGGCCGTTCGCTTGACCTGCTGCAGCGACGCGAGCATCGTCTGGTCGATAGATCGGAAGACCTCGGGCTGAGTAGTCTCTCCAACGCTCAGCCTCTCTCTCTCGCCGACAGAGCTTCCGTCTTCGTTGCTAAGAGCAGCGTTGTTTGAGCGCTCGCTCTTCTCTGCACGCTTGTGGTCCACAGCCTCAACTGCTGGCTCCTCCTCCTCCTCCTCCTCCTGTTCCTGTTCCTCCTCCGCGACGTCCTTGTCCCGACTCGCTGCCACTCGACTCGACCGCCCTGCAGCATGCAGCACCGCGCGGAATCGCTCCTCTAGGAACTGATTGCGCTGCCGAAGCCGCTTGACCTCGTTCAGCGTCCCTGACGCGGACGTCCGCTGCGTCTTGGAGCCTCCAGCCATCACCTCCGAGACGACTGCGGTGCTGCTAGGACTGATAGTCGCTTCGCTCGTCGCCAACACCTTGGTCGTCGTCGTCATGGTCTTGGCGGTAGTGAGCACCGCCTTCTCGAGGTCCGCCCGCAATTCTTCGCACGCGTCCACGAGCTGCTTCTTCTCGACGCGGAACAGGCGGTTCTGCTGCTTGTGGCGGTAATCGGACGCGATCATCTTGCGGATCTGCACCTGCAGGCCGTCGACCTGCCTCTCGAGCTCCTCCACCTTGACGCAGTAGTGCTCCACGAGGTACGGGTGGTCGTTCGCCGCCTGGAGTCTCCCCCTCGCCTTCCCGACCGCTCCAAGAGCGTCTACATCCACCGACTGACCCGCAGGCCTCACACCAACGCCGAAGGCAGCGCAGCTAGCACCGCGAGTCAGCTTCCCGGGCGAGACCTGCGGCGTCTTTTGCCCCTGCAGCGCCGAGAAGAGCTTGCCGTACTCGTCCTTCATCTGCTGGACGAGCACCTCGCGCTCCTTGAGGGCTCCTCTCGTACGCAGCAGATCGGCGTCGCTCTCCGCCAGCTTGCGCTTGAGCTCCGCCGCCAGTTCATTCAGCCGTCGCTCCTCCTTCTCGAGCCGCACGAAGCTCTGCGTCTGCGTGCTCTGCCGGTAGCCCACGATCTGCTTGTGCAGGCGCTGCACCTCGCCGCGCAGCTCCTCGCGCGCCGCCTCGGCCTTGTCCAGTTTGCCCTCGTACTCGCGCAGCGCGCGCCGCAGCTTGTGGTTCTCCGCCGGCGTGTTCCCGACCAGATCGACGCCAACAGTACTGCCAGAACGCTGGATGGAGGCGTTGGACGCCACGACGGACGCAATCAGAGCGGAGGACGGGCTGTACGGGGACCTGGCGCCCTCCTCTCGGCTCTTGAGCTGCGTTATGAGCTGGTCGTTCGAGTCCTTCAACGCTCGCAACTGTGTCGCCAAGTCAGTGCCTTCGCCAAGTTCGCTAGGACTAAAAAGGAGCATCATCCACTCACCTGCTGCTCCTGTTGCTCGGCGGTTCGCTGCGCTTCACGTAGCTGCTCCCGAGTCTGCTTCAGCTGGACGCGCGCCTTGTCCAGGAAGGACTGGTGCTGCTTGTTTAACCTGTCCTTCTCAACCTCAGAGACCGCGACCTGCCGCCCCAGCACGGCCATTTGCGCTCGCATTGCGTTGGAGGCGGCCTCCAGCTGCCGGATCTCGTCCCGCGCGTCCTGGTCACGCCTAGAGACTGTCGTTACCACAACAAGTCGAGGATCAAGCCACCGACAAGTAGAGGACGTACACTTGACTGCGAGAGGCGATGGCCGACATGTTCTGCGCCACCTGGCGCTGCTGCTGGTCCAGCGTCGCGAACTGTACGCGCAGGTGCGTGCGAAGAGCGTTGAGCAGCGACATGGGGTCGCCCTCGGCCTTCTTGAGCAGCGTCTCCTTCCTTCGCCTGCGTCGGAAGGCCGCCTCGTGGTCCGCGAGCCCGCTGTCGGCCGCCACCTCCGCCTCGGCTGACCCCGTGCGCTCCATCACCTCGGCGAAGACGTCCACCAGCGCGGCTTCGAGACGGTTCAGCCGCTTGACCTTGACTAGCGCGGTCTGCAGGCGGTCCGCCAGGTGCTTGGTCTGTAGTGGGGACGACGGTGAGCAGGGTCTCAATCCGAGACAAGCGACCAGAGCGGAGAGAGTACCTCATTGGCGACGAACACGCCGGAGAGCGATTCTGTGGCCGTAGGAGCAGCCTCCATAGCCGGCGGGATTGGTTTGGTAGGGGAACCAAGAGCATGCATTTGCGGCGTCGGCAAGGACGCCATCTCCGTCACTCCAGCGACGGCCAAGAGCACAGCGAAGACATCAAGACAGCTAATAATAGCGACGAGAGAATCGGGCCTTGGACGAGGTTACCGGCGCTGAAGGAGCGTCCATCGCTAGTCCACATCGCGGAGCGAGGAGTCCGCCTGCCCCTCCGCTTGAACCACCTGAGCCCTCGCCAGCTCGTGCGCCAGCTCGCCCAGTCGCTCTTGGAAGACGTCCGTCGTGTCACAAGCCGCCAGTCCGCTCGTGTACGCGCGCAGCGCCTCGGAGAAGCGTCCGAGACAGGTTAGCGCCTCGCCCTTGAGCAGATATCCGTTGCTCGAGTCAGGCCGGAGCCTGAGGACCACTTCTGCATCCTCCAGCGCGCTCAACGCCGTCCCCAGCTTCAGGAGCGTGGCGGCTCGGCAGCTGTGGTACTCATGCAGGCGGCTTGGGGTCATTGGCGCGGCCGCATGCAGCGTGATGGCGTCAGTGAACGACCGCAAGGCCTCGCCAAAGTCGCCCATGGCCAAGGCGCGGTCGCCTATGTCCTTGCTGCGCCGAGCGGCTTGTTGGATGTAGTCGCGGCGCTGGTTGTCTCTGTCGAAGGCGACCGCAGTCTTGAAGTAATGCTTGTCCATCACTCGGTGAATGACCTCGAGTTTTGAGTCCACGCCGGTAGCTTGATCCTCAATACGGTCGGGACTGAAGAGGATGCGCGAGGCTGCAGCGTCGGCGAACGCCTCGCGAGCCTCCTCCTCGCTGTCGAATTCAGTCACGCAGACGTCTCTCTCGTCCTCTACACAAAGCAGCCAGCAACGCTCGGCCGTGTCCCTGCCCGAGCCTACGTCCGGCTGCTTGCTCGAGCCACGACGAAGGGCGTAGATAGCTGCGGGTACGGCCATCCCGACCGCGACCGCTCCAAGGACGACTGGCGCAGCGATCGCTCCCGGGAGAACACCCAACGCCCCGATACTCTGGCACACGGCCACGGTACTACCGCTCGCGACGCCACCGCCTGCAGCAGTGGCAGCGGACGACATCATCCCCGCCGCCATGGAACCGGCGGCGATGCCGTTCGCGGTGAAGCCGGCTGCTTGGATGACCGGCACGGCCGCCGCGACGGCTGCGGCTCCCGTTGCGCCGCCTGCGACGGCCCCAGCTGCCACAGCCTTGGCGCCGGAGCTCAGCTGCTTGCCGGTGGGCGTGAGACAGAAGCCGTCGTCGCAGGAGCAGCAAACCCGAGTCGACTTGTTGGCATTAGGCTGGAGGTCGCTTGGTGTCGTGGTGCTGGAGTCATTGTTGGCGCTCGACGACCCGGTCCAGAAGTACTTGGAGAACATTGGCACCGCGTCGGCTGCGGCCGAGAATGCGCTCGTCTGCCTCCTCAAGACTCGTCGAATGGCGGCATGGAGGTGTTGTTGAGGCTGCGATTTTTTTCGAGCATGAATGACAGTCAAGTATGAGACAACATTCTACTCGAAGTCACATTCACTTTAGTGAATGTGACTAGAAAAAGCCGGTTTAGTGTTCAGAAACACTCCAGTCCAGTTACAGTCATTCTCCCCAAATTGTCAGGGGGTAGGACGCATGCCAAATTAGAGTTCCATAGAGTGTGGTGAAGAGAAAAAGACGCATCTGCAAACTGAAATACTTGCACAAAATGCAGTTGTTCGAAGCATTGACTTGAATTAGTAACGATCATTCAGCAATTGCTAACTTTAACGAGTAGGCGCTTCCAGAGCCCAGCTCAACACAATTATATGCCGTACCATAGTTTATTACAAGTCACAACTGACGGTTAGGGGAGAATGACTGTACAATCAAAACGTGGAGCCTCTCTCCGTCACTCATTTCGCGTCATCCCACTCGCAGCGTTCCGAACACCCAACAGCAGCATGCAGAGCGACCGGCCGATATGGCAGGCGCAACGCCCGCACAGGCGACGAGCGGACAGCAGACGAGCGCGGCTGTTGCGCCAGCTGAGGCGGGTGGTGCGCCAGTCGTCTGGACGCGCCGCCAGTGGAAGCCCCCGGCCTCGCCCATCTACCGCCACCGCCGCGCATCATTCCGCGCACTTTGTCAAGCTTGCGAGATGATCCGCCGCCGCGGACCCTGCAACACGTTCGGCTTCGGCTCCACTGTCTCCTGTTGGCAGTGGCCACCGTGGTTTCTGACCTGGCTACGACGGGGACAGGTTCTCCATCGCCGACACGGCGTGGGCGGCACGTGTTCTCGTTCGTGCTACTGCTGTGCCGCCTGCTCCCGATGCAGTGCGGTTGGATGACTCGTCGGGTGGTGTTGCAGCCGCTAAAGCGCCGCAAGTTCAGCGCGGGAGACGCCGGTCGCTCCGACTGGTCGCTGAGAACGTGCACGTCGATGACGATGCCACCGGTGGTCGCGGCGCGCATGCTGACCTCGGCACTGGTGACGACATTAGCGCAGCGTCGGGTGATGACGCTGCCTCGGATGCGCAAGATGTCGGCGGCGATTAGAGCGACTCCACGGACAAAACATGGACGAAGCGACGCTCCGGTGTAGCTTCCAGGTGCTCGATGCTCCGGTCTTCGTGCAGGGACCAGACGAAGACATGCAGCACTCAAACTGAACGGACTGGGCGACTTACTTAAGCGACTACTCGAACAAGTTGCGCCAGATCGACCGTGTGCTGTACTCCGGTGGGTTTAAGTTCCTAAACAATCGGCTCAGGTCCACGGTCGCTGCGCGCGAGGGGATGTCCGCGCCGTTCGTACCCGATGACGGAATTTACTGCCAACGCGCATACAATTGTACGCATGGCTGGCCGTCGATGGACCGGGGCACTGGCAGTCGCCCCAAGCAAAATGTTCCAGGCCGCAGATTCCCCATCCGCTTCGACGTTCAGCTCGACAAGTACGGGAATTGGGCGATCGAGGAAAAGCACGGCGTCTACCACAACTACCACGATCTCGGGCCGGAACACTTCGAGACCTTTGAGGAGTACAGAGGCGTCTTTAACGCGGAGTCCAAGGCGAAAGTCGAGGGGAAGATGCGGCACCGGCGCAAGCGCGCACACATCTACAAGTGCCTGCTGTAGCGCGGGGAGAACGTCGTCCGCCGCAACGTCGACAACATCATCGAGCAGGTCAAATCGGACCGACGAATCGAACGACGGCGACTAGTGTGCCGCTGCTTTTTGCCGAGCTCTTGACCATCGACGGCAACGTTGTCACGGTGGACGAGACTACCAGTGGCTACTCCGAGGTGATGATCCTGTCGTCGCGTCACATGCAGTACATGCTGGCGCGCTTCCCCGAACTCATCCTCGTCGACTGGACGCACAAGACGAACAGGTGAGCGGTGCATTGTCCAGGTATTGACCAAGTATCGTCGATTTATGGACCATTGCTCATGTCGTGCTGGTCTCCTAGTTGAATTGCCAGCTGTGCAAACTCATCCACGGACACGGGCAGCCGGTCCAGCACTCGCTGCTCGAGCACAACGCTGACTGGCACATTTCGCGGGCGAGCGAGCATCTGATCTGCGTGAACTCATAGGGCGAAGACGTCATACAAGTCGTCATGGTCGACATGTTCCTGAACGAAATTCACGTCCTGCCCAGGTACTTCTCGTCGGCGCGCGCCCTGATCTGCACGTTCCACACGCTCAAGAACTTGAAGTTCGCGTCGCGCAAGCCGGACTACGGGAAGCTCTCCACGGACGCCAACGACGCGATCGACGCTTTCGTCCACACCATGGTGTATGCCGTCAGCGCCGATGTCTACGAGACTAACCTGGCGTCGCTCAAATCCCTCTGCATGTGTACCGGCCTCATGAGGTTTGATCGCTACATGGACAATAACTGGGACAGCTGCACGGACATGTGGGTCCAGTTCAAGCGCGCCAATGCTTCCGCACTTAATGGTGCACACGAACAACTGGACAACTGGTTCGGCAAGCTCAAGACCCATTTTGACGCCTCCATGGCGATGAACGAGTACAGCAACGAGAAGTCGCGCGTCGGTGTGCGGGTGAACCACCACTACGATGCCGAGATCAGCCAAGTTCTCCTCTTCACGACCCGCTTCGTGTCCTCGCATATCAAGCGCCAGTACGTCATAGCGTTTGCGAAGCTGGACCAGTTCAAGTCCGAAACGGCGGCGACCTCCGGAGCAGTGATGAGTGCTGGCCGATACCAAGTCCACACGGTGGACCTGACGTCGTGGAGCTGCACGTGCTCGTTCGCGTGTTCGATTCGGCTGCCTTGCCAGCACGCCATCGCCTACCATATGGCGGTCAAGTCTCCGGGGAGAGTCATCCCGCTGACGCGCATCGACAACACGTACGTCTAGCGCTGTGTGTCGCCCATGCACTGTCTGTCGATCGATAGTGTGTTGTCCGGGTATTGTTCTAGTCGTAACCCTTCTCGCCATCGTGTGCGTGATGCGTTGCTGATAGATGGCTGCATCGAGCAGACGAGCCAGAGGTAGCGCCGCGGCCTTTCGTCGTGAACGTGTTCAAATCATGTGTGCACGCACCGATGGACGCGAGGACCAAGTAAAAAGAGGATTTGAGTGCGACGCAGGCGATCTGCAGCGATCTGTCCGACATTGACGACGATAACGAGCTCCGCGAGCACCTCAAGTTCCTGCTCTACCAGTGGCTCATCGTGCGTCAGGGCAAGAGCTTACGCTCAACCAAGGCGGATTAGTCCAAGTCCGAGCACGACTAGTCATCGCTGCAACGCGACGCACCGATCGCTGCTGTTGGAATGCCTCGATTGCGAAGCACCTCGCTACTCTATCAACGTCTGGACTGGCACAGGGAGATGGGAGGGAGGGCGGCGATGTAGTCGCCGACGACGCGCCACCAAGCCTCTTGCAACATACGTCCGTCTCAGCCTGCAGGCCCTCAAACTCTTTAGGGAGGAGATCGGCAGGGTCGCGATCGTGAGCACGGCCGTCGTGCAGTTCCTAGCCCTGGGATAATCTCGACAGCCCTCACCATTCCGCCAGCCTCCGCCGAAACGCCGTGGTCTCGCTTTGCATCCAGCGCGGGCAGACGAGGACGACGACTTCGAAGACGAGCCGCGGTCCACTCTCCATGAGCATTTCAACCCCAACACAACAACGTGGGCCGGCCCAGGTTCGACAGCAAGTAGAGCTAGGCGGATGACCGGCAGAAGCGCGAGCGCTTCAACACGTCGGAGGAGCACCGGCGTGCCATGGACGAGATCACTGTCTTCCAGCTTGCCGACGCACTGGCGGATGAGAGGCCGGGGCTGGAGGAAACGCTGCGATGCGTGAGGCCGTTCCCCATCAAGTTCCAACATGCTGTGGGCAAGAAGCCCAAGTTTGCACTTATGATCTCCCAGTGTTCCACGAGAACGCGTTCTACATCGTGCCCAACAAGCTGCTGGACAAGTGCATGGCGGTTCTGTGTGATGAAGCACCACGGCTTTTGGGAGGTCCAGATCGGTCCCCCTGTCGCCCGGCCAGATTCTTCGACACGCATTCAGCATGTCCCACGGCCCTGGTCCCAGACTCCGACTCCGGTTCCAGGCGTGACTGTGGACGCAGGCACTACCACGGACCTCAGCCTGAACTCGGGGCCAAGTACTGATGCGGACACCAGTCGACCTCAAGCTCGAACGTAACTGCGGAGCCCGGGTCGAGGGCCGAGTCCAGCCTCAGGTCTGAAGGCGAGTGCGAGGCCCGAGGTCAAGACC
>JAADXY010000366.1:0-25558 GCA_023338065.1 Phytopythium montanum
CCACCCGTCGGGGACCTCTGAGAATGCATGCATAAAAGGATAGAGGTTAGGACCTTGCGCGCGTCCGGCAGTGGCCGATGCGCGCTAAACACCATTCAATTCAGTTCTCATTTTGCAAAAAAGCTCAGACTTCGTTTTATTACAATACTGTGCGGTAATCCACACAGTATTTACGTATAAACGCTTCCTCAATAGTCAGCGCTAGTGTAAGCCAAGTAACCGAGCGCACCCGGTTACACTCTGTGCTTGCGATTGCGTCGTATTCTGGCGTGGTCGTGAGTACTTAGCACTCCATATTCCCGGCGGGAGCTCGCATTGGTTGTGCGCGAGTGCCTAGTATCGAAAGGGGGCGTGTCCCTGCCTTGAGCCAGCGTTCTATACGTACTGGTTTGGGGAGTTGCTTGTTCCTCTGGGTCTGGCGGAGCCCAGGTGGAGTAGATACATCCGCATTTCCGGGGTCTTACCTAGGACCCCGAGGAAACAAATAAACTTAGGTGTGTGTGTGTGTGTCGATCCCCTCGGTGACCTCCGGCCATCTCCTCGGCGGCTTCCCCCAAGACTCCAAGGCTCCCCAGAGGTCCTCGTCGTCTTCCTGCAGGCCTACTCCCTTGTCTGCGTCCCAAGCCGCCCTCTTCCAAGCTACGCAAGCAGCGCGCGTCGCCGTCGGCCCCGCGTCTCCCCTCAAGTCTCCCAGCGCACCGCTCCTCCCCGTGCAGCCTCACGGCTTGCCCCTGGAGTTCGAGCCCGCTTGGAGTGACCCGAGCCGAGTCCAAGTCGCCTCCCGCCGCCGCTGCCCGACGCCGCATCGCCACACCCTCTTGTCGGAAGATACGTCTTGCTTTGTCTCTTCGGTGTCGGGCTCGTCGCTCGGCGAGTCCGACACGCTGCCATCCGCATCAGGGAGGAGTCGTTTAGTTCATAGACGCTCTGCAATTTACCGACTTAGTCATCAACACCGGAACGCTCGCCAACAGATCGCTTCGAGTCGAGGTGCATACCGACGCGATGTCCATGCTGGCCGGCGATGTTCTGGCGAAGCTGACTGTCAAGTAAACGGCGGGCGTCTTGGTCATGAAAGCCACTCAGTGGGCCGCCGACGTGCTGGTATAGCTGGATGCCGAGTGGGCCACCAATATTTTGGCGTTGTGCGCCGTCGAGTTGATCGCCGACGCGCTCGTGTAGAGCACCACCGAGGGGGCCACCAACGTATTGGCCTTGCTGGCCGACAACTTGACCGCCGACGTGAAGACCAAGTCGAATGCCGAGGGGATCGGCGAGGTGGTGGCCTGTCGAGCCACCGAGCGGCCCGCCGACGGGCTTGCAGGTTTGGACGCCGTGTGTACTGCTGAGGCGTTCGTCTCGCGGTCCGCCAGGCGAGCTGAGTACGTGCGGGCGAACTGGCCACCTACCAGGCCACCGATGTATTCTTCTTGCGGCCCATCCATGGAGCCGATGACCTCCTGGTCTCGTTGGTCGCCGCGCGAGCTGCTGACCTCCTTGTCTCGCGGGCCGTCGAACGAACTGGCGACGCGATGGCCTCGCCACGGTGGTCCGCAGACGTCGGTGGCGTCTGCCCCTTCTCGCCACCAAGTCGGGCCTGAGTCCATGATGCGTCAGAACAGCGGCAAAACAGGAATAAGTTATTGGCCGAACAACGTGTTCGGCCGATCCAACGCAATAAGCCCTGCCGAGAAAAATGGACTGGCGGCCGGAGCGGCGCACGTAGCCCGTGACGACGACCTGCGAGGCCAAAGTGACGACCAGCGCGAGCGCGAAGAGCAGCGTGGCCCAGTCCCACGCGACGGCGCCGAGCATGACGAACTGACCGTCGCGGCCGCAGACGAGTAGATCACCATGAGCGCCGACGTGGCGGCCGCCACCTCTGGCACGACGACCCTCTCGAGCATGATCAGGCTGGCGATGACGGCGCCGCCAATGCCGAAGAGCCCAGCGACGATGCCAGCCAGTAAGCAGCCTGCGGGTAGCATCCGCGCTGTGCGTAGCTCCCAGCGGATGTCTCCTCAGTACCCGAGCTTGAGCTTGAGATCGTACTGGCAGTTGAGGCTGCGTGCTGTGGCAAAGGCTGCGACCCACGGGATCTCGACCAGCAGCAGCGTCCAGTAGAGAACTCCACCACAAGGCATGAGCTTGCCGAGCACACTTGCGAGTAAGATGCCGAGGTTGCAGGCCAGTATGGAGAACTGCCGACGCCAGGACAGGTGCCGCTCGCTCTCGGCCAAGGCGGCGAGCTGCAGATCGTCGTCGCTCACGTCAAACGTCGGGATCTTGTCGCTGTCACCGTCCAGGACAAACGCGGAAGGATGTGTGTGGCGAGGAGCTCGCCGGAGACGCCAGTGGCTTGGCTCTACCGTCGTTGCTGCTGTCTTCAACTCCTCGAACCAACGCCTCTTGACTGTCGTCCGCGACGGCAACCGCAGCTTCTCGACGACGCAGCTGCATGGCCTTCTGTATGGCTCGCCAGCCGCTGATAGCGAGCACAAGCACGAAGAGCAGCGAGGTGACGTACGTCGGCAGGAGGTTGATCAGCATGGCACCAATGACGGCACCGCCCTTGACATGACGACCAGGATGATGACGGCTGATTGGTACAGGATATCAACTAATGTACTGTGATATCTTGAGAATTACGCCCGGTGTTGTAACTTGCCAGTCACCGCCAAGCTGCTTTGGTAGACCACCTGTTGACGCTGAAAGCCGCTGTTCGCGACCCGATGTGCTAGTCCTCGTCTTCGCAGAGTACAGGGGGGCGGCCACGTCCGCCTCTTCTTGATAGCGGCAGTGTTGACCGCATCATCGTCCTCTTCATCTCCGTCGCCAAGCAGGTCCATCTTGAGCTCCTGCCGGTTGCCGAACGTCACGTTGAGCGCGACGTACACCTTGGCGCGCACCTCGTCGAAGACCTTGAGGCGTCGTCCGCCCTGCTTGACGAGCGTGAGCGAGTGCTGCTCGGCGTCGTAGCGCACGGCGCAGCCGTCGTCCTGCTCGGCCTTGTCGCACAGGAAGATCATGCCCTCGATGCCGAAGCGCGGCAGCAGCACGCCAACGCCATTGCTCTTGACCTAGGTGATCACAGCGTCCGTCGCAATCGGGAACTGCTTGAAGTTCAGCAGCGTGTGCAGGCTCACGGACGCGCGGCCGGCGCGTCCTGCAGCTGCTTGGCGCTGTCCAAGCGCAGGTCGACGCCGACCAACTTGGCTTCGCTGACCAGCAGGTCGAACTGCCCATCCGAAAGATATACTTTGACTTGGTTTTTGTATAGGCCTCGATATTTTGCATAAATATTTTCGGTGATTACGATGACATTTTGGAATCAAGCGTCATCATCCTCCCCGTATTTACCCGTACCTAACTATACAAATATCAAGAGATATTAGTTGACTTGGTTTTTGTATGCAACTCAATACTTTGCATAAATAGGATGAGAGTGTTTAAAACGTCCGAAGTAATGTATTTAAACTTGGTTTTTGTAGCAAACCTATATCTTGACAACGACCGACACCTTCCTCGGACGCTGACGCGCGCGCCGCTCGGTCCGTGTGGCGCTCTGGAGGCTCGCGCACGGCGGAATACGTCGCCGAGATGATGGCGAACGCGACGGGCGCGGCGGGCGGGTCGCTGGAGTCGCTGTACCCGCAGGCGCGCAAGCTGCAGTTCGAGCTCAAGATGCAGATGAGCTACCTGGACTCTGGCCGCTCGGGCGGCAAGACGGACGGCGAGCTGCAGGCCGAGGCGCGCGGCAACCTCAGCCAGCTGCAGCAGCTGCTCTGGCAGCTCGACTCGCTCGTGCAGGTGCACGCGCGGCCCGCCGAGCGCGACAACTGGGTCAAGTGCGTCCCCATCTCCGCCCAATGTCCGTCCGCTTGGATCACTTACACTCACCCCACGGGGTTTCTAGGAAGCTGAGCCAGCTACGCAGCGAGACGCAGGCGCTCGGCCACTCACTGGAGCAGCACATCTACCACGCGAACCGCCGCGTCGTCGAGGCTCGCGAGCGCGAGTCGCTGCTCAGCCGACGAACAGGCGGCGTACGATACCGCTCTTCTCTCTTGTCGATTGAAGCGGGCTGATGATGGTTTGGTGTGTCTGTTGTCCAGGGGTTTGAGAGCTCGAACAGCGCCATGTACGCGGCGCAGGAGTCCGAGTCGTTGCAGCGGTCGTCCTCCATGGTCTCGGAGCTCACGAGCCTGTCACAGTCGATACTGGGCGACCTGGGCGAGCAGCGCAGTCGCATGAAGGTGCTGCTTGGTGACTTTTGACACGGAGGTGTAGGGAGAGGAAGGGGTCTAATGCTGGTGATTCAATGGGGCAGAACGTGCGCACCAAGCTGCTGGACATCGCCAACCGGCTTGGACTGTCGAGCTCGCTGCTGCGCGTGATCGAGCGCCGAGACACGGTCGACTTCTGGATCGTCATCGCCGGGATGATCGTCACGATCGTCTTCCTGTACGTGTGCGTCGCGTACGCGCGGCAGGAGTAGCGCGAGCGAGAGAACGGTTTGTGGAGAGCGTTGATATCATAAAGGGTGGCTGGACTGGCGAGTGTCATCGGTTAAAAGGCGAGGGTGGGCGGTGAGCATGGAGGGTGATGAAGGTGGCGCCTTCCAAGAGGGAGACGGCCTGGGCATCGACCGCTTTGGTGAGCAGCAAGCGCCAGCGTCGGCGACGGTGCCACGGCCCAGCGAGAGCAACAAACCCCAGCGAGAGAGAGGCTGGGCAGTCATGGTCGCGACCCTCGACGTCATGGGTCGGCCGGTCCACCGAGAGCAAAGGGTGAAGACCAGAGGGTAGAGACAAACACGGAAGCATAGCATTGGGTCAGTCATGGTGGGCGATGACGCCGTCCGAGCCGGGAGCGGTCAGATGGGGGATCAAGAAGAAAGAGAAAGTCAAGTGCGGACCTACTGCATCCGCCGCCGTCGCACGCCGTCGGAAGGCGCGGGTCCGATCCGCGTAGATGTAGCTGAGCTGCGTCGCTTCTGTTGTCGCTTGGTGCTTCATCATCCCTTGATGAACGGGTGTGCAAGTGCCTCGCGAACAGAGATGCGCTTGGCAGGATCCAGCGTGAACATGCGGTCCAGCAGGCTCTTGAGCTCCAGCACGAGCTTGCGGTCGTCCGTCGTGCTCTTGGCCGCCATCAACGCGCTCGCCAGGTCGTTCTTCCCCTTGATCGTCTCCATGAGACGCAGCAGCGGTTTCCCTGTCACAAAACACCAATGGAGAGTGTGAGTGCGTTCATCCAACATGTCAGTACCCGAAAGCACGCGTTCTCACCGGTAACGCGGTCGCTTTCGCGGCTGCAGAACTTCATGTCTTCCGTAAAGTGCGGCTCGATCTGGAACTGGTCGATGTACGCCGCGCGGTGCTTCTTGACGAGCTTGTTGGGCACCTTGCCCTTGAGTTCCATGAAGAGCTTGAGCATCTCGTTGTTCGTGCTGCCTGGGAACATCACCTTGCCCGTGAACATCTCGAACAAGCAACAGCCAACCGACCACATATCTACCGCCTTGTCGTAGGCCAAGCCCAGCACGATCTCCGGCGCGCGGTAGAAGCGGCTGACTAGGTACGGCGTCGGGTCCTGCTTGCCGTCCGTCACTTTGAACGCCGACCCAAAGTCGCACAGCTTGATCGTCGTCTGCTTCTCGTCCAGCAGAATGTTGTCGGGCTTGATGTCTGAACACGCACCACAACAACAAGGCGTGAGTAGGGCATCAACCAGCTCTACATGGCGTTGACCAGCAATGTCGAGACGATAGACTCACCAGCGTGGATGATGCCGCATGCGTCCAGGTGGTTCAGCGCGATCAGCAGATGCTTGCTGAACACGCGCACGGCTTGGATCGAGATGCCCCCCTTGCCGCCAAACTTCTTCATGGCCTCGCGCAGGTTCATCTGCATCGGCTCGAACACGAGCGCGACGTGGCTGCGGTGCGCGAACGTGTCCAGCAGGCGGACGCAGTGCTTCTTGTCTCGCGGGTCCTTGCCCGCCAGCTCGTTCAGCAGCCGCACCTCCGTCTGCGCCGCCTCGCGCATGACGTCGTTGTTGCGGATGAGCTTGACTGCGACGACCTCGATCTCGCCCGACGCGCTCGGCAGCGGAGGCACGCACTGGCAGCGGAGAACCGTCGAGAAGACACCCTTGCCGACTGATCCCAGCACGCGGTACCGCCCGTGCAGGACCTCGCCCACCGTCGTGTTGTAGTACCCGTCCACGTCGTCGCAGTTGAGCTGCAAGCCGGCAACGTCAATGGTGGGCACGACTGGGTCGCTCTGGGGTCCAGCAGCTTCCTCGTCGTCGAGCCCCGCCATCGCAAACATGTCGAACTCTTCGGCCGCAGACGCGCTAGTCTTCTTCTGCGGTACTGGCGCGGGTTCCTCGGGTCTCTTCTCAGGCTCTTGGGAGTGATCAGCGTCTGAAATTTGCTCTAGAGACGGCAGCCTCGCTTGGGCCGTTGGTTTGGCGTCAGGTTTCGTGGTGTTGGCAGGCTCGGACGCTGTCACGCCTTTGATGCCGGCGATGGTGCTTCGCGCCTCGGCCAACGCCTTGAGGATGTCCATTTTGATCGACTTGACGTCGACAGCGGGCGTTGGCGGCGACGTCGGAGCGCTGGACGCCGCAGTCGACGACGCCGACACTACAGCGGCGACACTGGCCGTAGTTGCCTTGACCTGCTCTTGGAGAGAAGGCACTGCAGTGTCCGCGTTCTCCGTCTCTGGCGACGCGTCACTCGCTTCGCCCATGATAACGTCCCCGTCCGCTTCTGTCGACGTCGCCGCGGCGTCAGCAGACGACTCGCCATCGTTCCGCCCCTGGTTGCCTGTGACAACAGCAACAGGCTCCTTGGTCGCTACATCCGCCGGCTTCTCCCCGTTGGTCGCAGCTTCCTCCTTGATCACAGTCCTTTCCTTCTTGTCGGCGCTCGAGCCTCGCGTGCCGTCTCTCGCCCTGGACCGCGACCGCTTCTCCTCCGCGCGGCTACCGGCGCGTCTCCGGCGCTTGTGCGGCTCCCGCGAGCGCGATCTCGAGCGGTCCTCGCGGTGTCGTCGGCGCCGCCGCTCGTCGTCGCGATGTCGGCTGCTGTGGTGCCGCCGGGATCGCTCCGACTCGTGGCGTCGCGACCGACGACTGGCGCTGCGGCTGCGGCTAGGGCTGCGGCTACGGCTGCGGCTCCTACTGGTGCTCACGCGTCGCCTGGAGCTGCGCGCGTCGTCCCGGCGCCGGCCCCCGCGCGTCGCGGACCGCGAGCGGGTCCGAGCGTCGTCTCTGCCCATTCTTGTCGTGCTTGCTTGCCCTTTCCTGCCGTTCGGCTGCTTGGTTTCTTGAAACCGCGAGCGTCGCCCAACATACCTAAAAATAGTGACGATGTCACTGTTGGTGGCTCCACTCGTCAATGGCTTGTCATGCGGGACAGTCAGTCCATCGTCACATGTGGGATCCATTTGCATGGCGGCCATAAATGAGCGGGTGGAGGCAGGCAGGCGGGAGGCAGGCAGGCAGGCAGGCGGGATCCCTCTGCATCTGACGCGGCGTGTCATGCTCATGTTACCACGCGGCAGGCAGGCACCGCCATGGGCGGTACACGGACGCATTTGGGCCAATTGGTGGCGGACAGTTCACGCGGGGTCAAGCTGGTCGCCAATCGAGCGCGAACAACGCACTCGTGTTCCGCTCCATGGGAGACGCGCGCGGATCCCTCGCTCGCTCCTCTTTCGCAAGATACATGCGCAGCGAGGCGCGCGGTGTATCCATCCAGTCACACACGCCGAGTTTCCATCGAGGATGCACATGGATGGATGGCTTCGCCGCCATGAGAAGCCGCAGCTACCTACAGCAAGACCGCTGAAAGCCGAGTCGATCCTGGCGCTCCGCTCGGCGCAAACACCACGGCATGAAGCTCCGTCGCAGACAGCTACCTGAAACTGCTGGTTGGCGCATTGCCGGCATCATTACTGCCCACCGCCAAGAGCAATCGCTCGGGGATCCTCGTCGCGGCATATTACGCTGGTCACTTGAGCCCCATGTTGATCGCCCTTGGTCGCCAGCTGCTTGGCGCAATCAAGCCGCCAGACATGTTGGAAAATGTATGGAGCCTCGTCGAGCAAGTTCAATCGCGTGCCCCCTAGCCCTACCTCTGCGTTGTTGAGAACCGCGAAACGGCTCCACACTCGCTAATTTGGCTGCTGTCGCACACTCAGACACTTCGGAGCTTGAGAACGAACGCAATGACGACGGCCACCACGAGCGGCGGGTTCGAGGACGCGGACGAGTCCATGACGCCGCGCGGGAGCAGTAGCGGAGCAGCAGCAGCGGCGGCGGCGGCGGCAGGCGGCGCCTCGGCCGCCGAGTTTGCGATGCCCATGACGCCTGGCGGCAGCGAACCGGGCACGCCGCCGAGCACAAGGCGCGGCAAGTCGGCGGGGCTCCCGGCCGCGTTCGACCTGCTGGCGCCGCTGGAGCGCAGCGCCGCGAGCGCCTCGACGCACTCGAACATCCTGTCGCCGCGGTACGACTCGCGCGCGGCGGCGGCTGCAGGCGACGGCGAGACGGACGACAGAGACGAGATCGGCACGCCCAAGACGCCTGAAGGCGAGGAGAGCGCCGCGGCGTACCACAATGCCGGCAGCGGTGGCGGGTTCAACCTGCCGCAGCTGCTGGCGCCGCAGCAGACCGGCCAGCGGCAGCTGCACACGCTGGCGCCGCCGTCGCCGAGCAGCAAGTCGGCGCCCGCGAACGGCTTCCGGCGCAGCCACACGTACGTCAAGCAGCTGTCGCGCGAGTCGGCGCGCGAGCTGGCCAAGACGGCGCTGTCGCTGCGCGCCACGTCTATCGGCGAGTTCACCTTTGACGCGCGCGAGAGCAGCGTGCGCGAGAACATTCGCCGCGTCCAGGTGGGTCCCTTCGTCTCTCGAGTTGGCTGGATCATGCGAGAGGAGGCATCTAGACTGACGTGATGGCTTGCTGACCCCGTTGTCAGGCCTACTCCCGACGCGAGACGCCGCTCGAGTACACGCTGACGACGTGCGTGCGCCACAAGCACCGCAAGTGCACGCTGCGGCTGGACGAGGAAGCCATTTCATGGACGCGTCGGTGCGTCCAGCCTCCATCCTGCTGCCTTGTATCGCCTTGTACTTACCCCTGTGCGTCCACCACAGCAACAAGATCAAGGGCTCGATCGACACGGACGACATTGTCGGCGCCGAGCACATTGCCGGCAAGCCGGGCGGGTTCCGCGTGCACTTCTTCACCAAGGGCCGCGGGTCCGGGTCGTCTGCGCTTCAGCGGCGGGCCCAGTTCTGCGACTTTTACTGCTCCAAGGAGGCGGCGGGCATGGCGGACAAGTGGGTCGAGCTGGTGCAGGAGCTGGTGCGCTGGCAGGCGCGCGCACCGCCGATCGCCGACAAGCGGCGCATCAAGGTGGTCATCAACCCGCACAGCGGCAAGCGGCAGGCGCGCCGCATCTGGGAGACGCGCGTCAAGAAGTACTTCGACCTGGGCAACGTCGAGTACGAGGTCGAGGAGACGACGCACAGCGGGCACGCCATCGCCATGGGCAAGGAGTACTCTGCCGACGACGGCTTCGAGGCGCTGGTCTTCATCGGCGGCGACGGCACGCTCGGCGAGTTCATGAACGGGCTATTGACCCGACCGGAGCACGAGTGGCGCGAGATTGTGGCCGGAACGCCCATCTCGCTCATCTCGGCCGGCACGCAGAACGCGTTCGGCTCCGGCGTGGGCATCGCGACGCCCGAGGCGTCCGTCTTCTGCATCCTCAAGCGCAAGATCCGGCCGCTGGACGTGGTCACGGCCGCGTCGGCGGCCGAGCCGGACACGGTGCAGTACAGCTACTGCGGGCTCGGCTGGGGCGTGGCTGGCGACATCGCCGCCGAGTCGGAGCGCTACCGCTGGATGGGCACGTCCCGCTACGCCTTCCTCAAGGTCAAGCGCGCGGCGCTGCTGCCCAAGAAGCACACTGGCCGCGTGCGGTACGTGCGCACCGAGCCGCAGCCGGAGCTGTGCAAGTACGACGACATCCGCGACGCCGGCGCGTTCGACCAGTTCGAGATGGAGGAGGGCAACGTGTACGACTTTGACCGGCACAGCGGCATGCAGCGCAAGTCGTGGGGCGGCTACGGCGGCGCTGTGCGCAGCCCCGCGAGTCATTCGCGGTTCCCAGAAGAGATGTGGACCGAGGAGACTGGGCGGTACATGGTCGTGGGCATCGTCAACATCGCGCCGGACGGCAAGTACGCGCACCCGTCGGACGGCAACCTGGACCTGATCCTCACGCGCAAGGGCAACATCTTCCGCGAGCTGCAGCTCGGCATCCTCTACCTCATGGGCAAGGAGCTGCAGAGCCCGCTCGTGTCGTACATCAAGGTCAAGGCGGTCGAGATCGAGCCGGACGAACCGACGGACGCCATGAACAACGACGGAGAGGTCATGACGGGCGGCCCGTGGCGCATGGAGGTCATCCCGAGCCTCTTCAAGGCGCTGTCGGAGAAGTAGTGAGACGAACTGAAGTCTTGCCGGCCCTGGGCCGTCCTCCTCTACAATTCCGCCTCCGTCTCCGCTGCTGGAGCGAAAGCAGCGCCATGCCATCACTCGTCCCAGGCCGAGTGAGCGGCGGCATCACCCGCCGTGCTTGACTTGTGGAGACAGAGAGAGAGAGAGAGAGAGAGAGAGAGAGCGTCGACCACGAATGCTGTCGCTAGGTCACCTTGAGAGAGCCTCGCTCCTGTCCTCGTGCTGTGTGCACAACCCTGCTTTATCTAATCCCAACTGTCTGCTTTCCACTGAAATGCCATTGCTCGGAAGCGCAAGCCGCCCATGTATTCATCTCGATCGACCTCGTTCATAGCCATCCTAAGAATGAGCTAGTCGTCGTCCTGGTCGCCCGTGAAGGAGCTGGAGAACTTGACGATGGCGCGGCCGATGGCGCCGATCCACTCGTCCTTCTGCTTGTCGTTCTCGGCGTACATGTAGAAGGTGCTGTCGGGCGTGGCCACCTCGAAGCAGCAGCGCTTGTTGGTCTTCTCCTCGGCCGACTTGACCGTCAGGCAGTCCGCCAGGTCGATCAGTCCGTGCGCCGGCTCGCCGCGCGCGCGACAGAAGTACAGCTTGTTGCCCTTGAGCACGAAGTAGCGCTTGCGCCACTCCTTGAGCCACACGCTGCGCTTCGTCAGCTCGCCCTCGTAGTCCGGGTCCGAGATGTCTGCGTTCGAGTAGTCCCCCTCCATCGCAACGCCGCCGCCGCCTGACCGCTGCCCACGCGCACCAACCGCCGACTACCGGGAGACGCCTCGCCCTTTCTGTTGGCTACTTCGTGCGCTCCGAGGCGTCCGTATGCGTCCTGCCGCCAGCCGTCGATCCGCCGCCGCCTTGGCAACTTCGTGCGCTTCTCCGAGATTTCGCTGGTGTGTCATTCCCTCGGGGGAAATGTCCTTGATGTGTCTACATATGATTATGTGTACCAATTGGTGTGTCACACATTAATGTGGAACCCAATGGGTGACGTCGCATATGCGCGTCAAAAATTTTGTTTTTGACGGCGATTTCGACGTTTTGACGGCGATTTCGACGGACCGTTGAGCCTGTCATCCGTCGCGGTGTCAACATTGTCACGAGCATCACGAGAGACAAGCACAAACACGAAGACAGCGACAAAGGCCTCGGCAGGAGCTACTCCTTGCTGCTTTACTCGCCGACGAGATAGGGATGCGTGGCCAACATGCTGAACAGGCTCGTCCGTGTGAAGATCGCTCTGTCGACACTAGCCGACGAGGTTGCCTGTGATGAGCTGGAAGAGATCGAGCGAGTGATCGCTGACGCAGAGTGCTTGTAACGGGCCTGGAGCCCCTGGAGCTCTGGAGGAAGCGTGGATTTTCAACTCTGACGTGTATTTTACCGGGGGTGAGGCCCGGTTTTGCTAGGAGCAACCCATTTTGGGTGGCGAGCTGTGATAGGCCGTAATAGGGCTGCGTCCCCATATTCAGTCGTTCAACGAACGACACGTGCTAGTACGCCGGGGGAGCCGGGCGTATGACTGTAACCTAGCTGTATCCTATAAATGTAACCTACACATGTAACCTACATATGTAACCTTGTACCCCAAATGGTATCAAGGTGTGCGACTGGGGCGTACCCGTCACAGTGCTATCGAGATCTCCGACCCGATCAGCGCGGCGATTCGAGCACTGGGAAGCTAGTCCGCCACTGTGCCGTCAGCCTACACGTGCTTTCTCAAGGCCCTGCTGCACATCAACGGAGCGTTCGAAGGCGATGAGTGCGCCAGATTGACTACGAAGCTGTTAAACCATTGGTCGTGGATTGAGTCACCGGTACACTCCCTGTCATTTACAGCGATCCCTGTTTCGTCCAGCTACGAGGCGCTGCCGTCCCTACCTGGAGCTGACGCTCTCGGCCTCGGACGAGGTGATCTGAGCGGCCAGGCCCGCGAAGCAATCTCGATTCTGTGCCGACGTGGAGCTGCCGACGTGACAGCTGTGATGGACGACTTCCTCCAGTACTGTATCGACGAGCCCCAGCTCCACAGAGGAAGCTGGAACCAGATTCTCGACGCTCACCCTCGAAAGGTGTGGGCTCAAGCCAAGGTCTAGTACCCTGCACTCTCACTCCAGCGCATGAAGGTGTACACTGCGCCTGCTTCGACCGCCGCAGTCGAGCGGCAGCACAAGGTGATGGAGAGGATCCAGTGCAAGGCTCGTTGCGGCATTGGTGACGACAAAGGCTGAGAAGCAAATCGCTGTGACGCTTAACTCCACAGTTGGAACCATTGATGCGGTCACGAGACGGCAGGTGTACGAGCGCAAGTGCTTCAGTGGACCAGACAACACCACAGACTTGACGTCCACCAACACGGCCGATGCTCCTACCAGTGAGGACGACGAGGACGACCTTTTGCTGGAGGAGATGTCCGACCCCGAGGCTTTCGCTCTAGAAGCTGTGTGTGCAGAGCTCGAAGACGTCGCCATAGTAGATGACATTCCCGACTCTGTCTTGTTCGGGTAGAGCACGCTAGTCATCAACTCGAACGTCTAAATAATATGAGTGACAAGCTTGTTTGGGCTGCACTGGGACTTCGTACAAGTCTAGTCAGTGACTGGCGAGCCACTGCTCTGTTTATCGGCTCCGCCTATCTATCACTTCACAATTTCGCAACGGGCTCACGAAGATGACACGGAAGATGACTCATTGAGTTGCGCACTCGCGGCGAACGAAGATGACACGGATTCTGACTCATTGCGTAGCGCACTCGCCTGCTATTCTCTCTGTTGGTGTGGTCGTCTGGCCACAGAATGTAAATGAAAACGTGGAGCACTTGTGGACCACGTAGCACTCGACTCCCCCTCCCTTCCGAGCTTCTCAGGTTGTCGGAGACTGTAACACTGCAACTCTTTCGTCTGGGTCACTTCAACCTCATGCAATATGTAAGGGTTATCTGTTTTAGAAAGGAGATCCTGCGTATTTAATTTCACAATCAATATGTATTGTCAGAGACTATACTAAGATAGAGACTTGTAGTGAGGTGTTGGTCCAACTCAGATGCATGCGCCAGGCCATGACGCACGCGCAGAAGCTGCGCCAGAAGCTCGACCGCTACCGGTGGCGCATGCAGGGCGAGTCCAATCCTTCCGGCGAACTCGTCATTGAGAATCTGACGCCGTCGCCCGCTACGCCCACAGGCTTCACGGGCATCGCGTCGCTCTCGCTCGCCGACTCGGTCGCCTTCCAGCGTATGAGCCCCAAGACGCTGCACGCACGACTCAACTCGGAGGTGGCACTGTCGCGCGCCATCGGCCACCTGCGGTCCTCGTTCACCGGCTGCATCAAGGAGGAGGACGTCGAGGACATGGCCTGCGGCCAGGGCGGCTCCTTCGCCGACCTGGACGATCTGGACGATCTGGACGATCTGGACGACCTGGACGACCTGGACAACCTGCTGTCCGACATTGACTGCGTGATGGACCACATCGCCAACTTCTCGACGGGCCTCGACGCGTTCGCCTCGTCGTCCTCAACGCCCTCGAGCCCGTCGTCGCCGCCGCCGCTCGTGCCCGCCTACTCGGTGCATACAGCCGTCGGCTGGGTCGACGAGCGCGTCTTCCTCCACGAGACGCACCACGCCAACTTGGGGCCATATACTCCACTGCCACCGCCATCCGGACGAAGAGGGATGCTCCACGCGCGCAGAGGACTTTGTGGCTTGCAGCGCGAGCAGCAAGGGGCTCCTCAGCCTCCTCAGCGGCCTCTACTTCCTCATGTTCATGGTCTACTGGGCCTCTCGCGCGCTCCAACTCGCCGCCACTCTTCGCGACACTCGGGACATGGAGCAGTTCTACCGCGAGCGGCTCCACATTGACGCTCGTCAGGTCCAGACCGTCTCCTGGGACGAAGTGATCTCCCGCGTCCTAGTCTTGGTGCGCGGCGCCAATGTCCCCAAGAACCCGCGTCAAGCGTCAGCATAGAGACTTCAAGTGGATCCCGCGCTGTTGGCGACGCCGCACGACTTTGCGAGATGCATCATGCGGCGCGAGAACTACCTGATCGCGTGCATGATCCACTCGTTGTTCCAGGGCGAGAGCTTACTGCCTCCGTCACTCGAGCTACTGTCCACGACGCACATCATGCGCTCCCGCAAGATGGAGTGCAACCTGAACATCTGCCTGCTGGACCAGCTCTTCGACGCGGACCACAACCTGACGCCGAGCGTGGAGCACAACGCCGAAATGCTGTAGAAGCGGTTCGTGGTCGCCGGCGTCATCAACCTCGTGCTGTCGCCCTTCATCCTGCTCTACCGCGTCTCGCACTTCTTCTTCCTCTCGGCGTAGGAGTGACAGATGAACCGCGTCTACTACTTTAGCATACGACGCTGAAGCTCCTACGAGCTCTGGAAGTTCAGAGAGGACAACGAGCTACCCCACGTGCTCGACGCTCGACTCGCGCGCTCCTACCCACTTGCAGACCGCTAGTTCTCCATGTTCCCGGCTGGACCACTCGCGATCGTCGCAGGCGGCGTCTCCTTCTGCGCCGGAGCGCTCATGGCCGTCGAACTCGCGATCGGACTCGTGGACGAGTCGCTCGTGCTGCAGATGAATGCCGCTCTTGGGCCACGAGCCCATCTGGTACTTCACGGTCGCGAAAGTCCGGCCCACGACGTACTCGAGCGGGCCGTGGACGTCCACGCAAAAGGGTTCCTTGCCTGCAAACGGGAAAACGTGCTCGAGCTGGCCGCCTGACGACGCATTGACGCTGCTGCCGAGCACGCGCAGGCCGTCGGCCGACATGCCGCCGAGCATGATCTCGTCCGCGGCCAGCTGCGCCGGCTTGGTGCACAAGAAGTCGATGCCCAGCTCAGCCATGAGGTCGAGTACCTCGGTCGTGGCGAGCACGCGGTCGATGTCGCAAGGTGACCTGCGAGTCCCCGTCGACAAAGCCCCTGCGCGATGCCTCGGGTTTCTTGTCAAAGCACGGCATGACGGCCACGTTGGTACACGTCCGTGGCTGGGATGCCCTGCTCGCGGCTGGCGATGTACTCGACAAGCGACCCGGCGATCTGCTGCGGCGACTTGGTCGTGTAGATGAACGGGATCGCGTGGCTGCGTCTTCTGCCGTTCGTTGCCGGGTTCGGTCCATCTCGCTCTTTGAGAGCGAGAAGGACCGAACCCGGCAACATGGTGACCGACGCGCTGGTGACGCCCCTCGAAGGCCTCCCGAGCGTGCTGCTGCTGCAGATACTCGCCTTCCTGGACCACGGCGCGCTGCACGCGGTCGAGCGCACGGCCTCGATCGTCTACGGCATCGTGCGCAGCGAAAGTGTGCCTTATCCTCACGACCATGGACTCCATTATCCATCGTTATCTACCGCCTCACGGCGTCAATGGTCGACGTCTGCGTCGGTGGCGGCGTCTGCGAGAGCGACAGCTGCGCGTCAGACGAGTGAGACCGACTGCGGATGATGACGAGGCAGTGTGATCGAAAAGCGGGGCCGACGCACCTCGTCGAGCGGCACGCTTGTTGGCCTGCGCGTCCTCACTTGCTGCCTCGCCTGCTTCTGCTGCTTGTATGGCTGGCTGTAGTCGCTGGAGCTGCTACTGTGGGTGCGGCTACACGTGTTTTGCTTTGGGGCTGTCTCCTGGAGACCGGCAAGCGAGCAGCAGACAGACAGACACGAGGCAACACACATCCAGTTCACTTATCCATCACACAATGACTGTCGAGAGCGTCCCGGTGGCATGGGTAGTAGAAGGTTGCTGACCTCGACGCGGGATGGCAGGGTGCTCCTGCTGCAGGTGGTACTGGTCCGCAGGCGTCGACAGCGGCGACAGCACCTTGGCGTCGCGGTACTTGCTGAACGTGTAGGCCAAGTCGATGGCGAACGCCGCGGCGACGATGAACGCGAACGTGACGGCGGCCGTGTGGCTGCCACCGCACGAGTCTCCGCAGTCGTCCGTCGGGTCCAGCAGCTCGAACGCAAAGCCCCCGGCGAGCAGCAAAACGGCGAATGCCGCCTCTGTTGACCGCTCGACCGTCGTCGACAGTGGAGGGGCGAGCTCGCACAGGTCCACAATGAGCAAGTGCCAGCCGCTGAAGACTGCGCTCGTATACGTGGCGAACACGGCGAACGTGGCTGCTGCGACCACGCCCGTGTCGAAGAAGAAGCGCCGGAAGCCGAGCAGGAGGTTGACCAAGGCGATGAGCGACCCGCCGAGCTGCAGGAAGCGCACGCCACGCCGCAGCTCGGCCAGGTCGGACGCGCACAGCTCCTTTGACAGCTCATTGTCGTCCGACTGCGTGCGTCGAGACGCTCGGGTCGTCGGCGTCTGCACGGAGCGGGACGCCGTGTCTTGCCACGTTGGAGGAGCCGAGGCGTCGACGATGGCCGCGGCCTCGGCCGCCTTCTCCATGCATCCCGAGGCAAGCGAGACGGAGAACAGCGCGGCCGTGACGAAGCTCAGTGCGGCGCCAGCTCGGAGCGCTCCGCAGTGCTTCATACTCGCGTTGCCGCAGTCTTGGAACGCGTCAACTGCCACAAGCAGAACGCCAGCAGCCAGCGCCAATACGGCGTGGAAGCCGTCGAGTACTCGCTGGCAGCCACCGCTGGGTCGTCGCGCCGCCAGGTTCCACACGCCGAGCACGAGGACGAAGTGTAGTGCCCATAGCAGCGCCGAGTACAGCGCCAGCGCGATGAGCAGCACGGCCAGACCTGCATCTCGGCCCACAGAGACCGCCAGATCGTCGCGAGACCCGTCCCGGTACCCGTAGAGCGTCGAGCACAGCGCGGTAAGCGTGGTAGAGGCCTCCAGCGTCCGTAGCACGAGCTGGGAAGGAGGCAATACCTGCGTCATGGTGAAGGCGAGGGGGGAACGGCTTGGCAATGAGGACGCGGATCGGAAAGTGATGCCATGCAGTGCGGGCGGAAAGTCGGCAGAAAAAGGGACAGAAAAAAGAGAAAAAAGGGAAACGTTTGAAAATCATACTGAAGTCAAGTGTGTTGAGTTGTCGATTTTCAAGCCAAGTGCATACAAAACTGACATGGGTTCCATTTCACCCTAGCCCTGATTATTTGGTGACTTTCGCACCCAACGTAACCCTTCTTGGCACACTGTCAGTCTCTTCAACCGCATACAAAGGGCAAGATACTCACTCATTGGACATAAGGCAAGCGAGCCGTTGGGATCGACTGCCAACGCCACGACAGATCATCGTTCCGCTGGTGTCGCGCTCTGGCGCTTGGCCATTCAAGCCACGGAATCCGTTGAACGCTGGCCAAAGCGCCGCTGGTGGCCGGTCGTTGGGCAATTGAAACGCATGCGACGAGTAACCGCATGCGCGAGTTGACCGTGTTGAACCTTGTGCGATGATTTCGCACTCGCGTTGGCCACCACTGTGACTGTGCCCACTCGGAGTCGGCGCGACGCTCAATGAGGCCAGATCGGTTTGCCCACGCCTGTAATGTTGGCTTTACTTTCTTCCCCGCTCGGCGCGTCGATGGGTTCACACGCCGTTTGGCATGGGGCCGACGCTTGAGCTGGCGCGGTTTGCGATAGATCGTCTGAGTGCCGAGGCGCGCTGGTTTCGAGGCGTCGCGGTCGAGGACAAGCGCTCCGGCGCGATTCGCATCAGAGATCCGCAAGGCCATGCCCCAGATCGCCTAGGAGTGTAGTGCAGCCCGCATCATCCGGTACAACTCATTGATGCCATAAATGTACATTACTGACAGTGCTAGTTCGAATTCTGCTTGGGATCAACAAGTTCGTGCCAACTCGAGGCATCAAGCTCCAATGGATTCAGTTTCGACTAGCCTTCTTGGTTTCCCTTTCCAACATGGACGACTGGTTTGTCGATAGCCTTCTCGTGCCTCCCACCCCCACTAAGGTTGCCGAGCTCGCCTACACGCGGTTGGCAGCATCCGCGTTGCCGTTAACCGCCGCCGTCTCGTTCTGGCGCGCCACGACGCCGCCGTAGAAGAAGCTGAGCGCGAACGTGGCGACGTACATGACGACGGCGACGAAGGCAAAGACGGCACCGAGGCCCATGGAGCCGCAGCGGAAGAGCGTGGCGGCGTGGTACTTCTCGAAGCTCTCGTTCGTGTCGCTGCAGTCCGTGACGGCGGGCGACGTCATGAACACGACGCCGGCAATGAGCAGCAGCAGGGCGAGGACACCGTCGACGACGCGCTCGACGCTCAGAGCCGGGCGACGTGACAGCTTGAGCGTCTCGACGGCCACCAGGTGCCACAGCGAGTAGACCGTGCACGTGTACGCCATGAGGATGACGAACGTCGCCTTGGGGCTCAGGTACTGGCCTGTGAAGTAGTGCTTGTAGCCTAGCACGGTCGAGACGAGCGCGACGATCGAGCACACGAGCTGGAGCGTGCGACCGCCACGACGAGCAGCACGAAGGGCCGGGTGGCGAGCCTCCACCTGGTCGATCGTCGACCGGGTCACGACGGACGGCGTGCTGACGCCAGCGTACTCGCTCGACGCCGACGGCTCCTCCTCGGTCGCCATGTCCTTGCCGAGCGTCGTGCTGACCGCCGAGTCGCGGGCGAAGCTCCAGACGAGCGACACGACGAGCAGCGCCGCCGTGATGTACGTGAAGACGATGCCGACCGTCATGTTGCCGCAGCGGAAGAGGTTCGAGCCGTGGTACGTCGCGAACATGGTGTTGTACGACGCGCACTCCTTGACAGCCGACGACGTCGCGTGGAGGACACCCGCGAGGACGAGCACGGCGATGAGCGCCGTGTCGACCACGCGCTGGAACCACACCTTGGGAGCGCGAGGGGACAGCAGGCCCTGCAGCGGACTGCCGAGCGCCACGACATACCACAGGCTGCAGATCATGGCCGAGTAGTTGGCGACGGTCGACAGGATGGCGGCGCCGCTGCTCAGCTGACCGGAGCTGAACTCAATGTAGCCAAGCGACGTGAAGATCATGGCGACGATGGCGCTCACAGCCTGGAGGGCACGGACGCCCGAGCGGGCGGGGGACAGGAGGGCCATGCTGCTCTGGTGGCTCGTAGAGAACTGAGTTCCAGTTGGAAGGCAATTTGAGGAGTGAGAGAGCCGTCGGAAGGCGAATTCGACGACGTCAAGGACGGCGAGATGTTGAGTCTGACCTTGGAGAGTTCGTGGTGGAGAGGAGAGGAGAGGCGATACACCCTCGCGAGCAGCCGCGTTTCCGATTCCAGCGATCTCCAGAGCACGACCGGCCAGTCGCGTCCACCCAACAACGCAGAGAGGGATCAGACACGCGCTCGCTGTGCATATTTACAGCACGTTGAGCCGCTCGAGACTCGAACTTGGACTTCGCCTTCGAGTCCGGCAACAGAGCGGATTGCGTGCAGAGATTCGTCGTCATCCCACCTCGGTTGGTGCCTCCATTCCCTTCGGCCATCTCGACGACGCTCCGCATCCCTTATAGCCTCGTGCCTCAAGCCAACCAGACGCGAAAGCTCGCCGGTTGCGATCCCTTTCCGCTCGATGCATGCCCATCGGAAGAAATGACGATCGACAGTGAAGGTGCCGTCGACGTGGGTGCATCCCACGCCTTCGTAGTGAAAAGCGAGCATCGCGATGAAGTCTGCCGCCACTCGGTTGGTGGAAGGCGCGTGGATCTAGGCCTGATTGGCGCGTGGCGTCAAGCATCAAGCATGCGGCTCGCGGCGGTAGATGGGGCAACGGCCGCGCTATGTCGGCCGCGCTATGTCGTCCGCGCTTTGACAGGGTGATTATCAGGGCGGATGGACAGCAGGCGAAGGCATACGTCGATGACTTGCAGGACTTGGACCTGTCGGCGGGTCCGTTGGCTCTAGCCGAGCCATTCGCACTTGGTGAGAAGTTCTCGCGGGAGATCCATAGTAAAACCAAGAGCATCGTCATACTCTCGCTGCTGCATTGAGCAAGTCTTGAAAAACTCAATGGATTGGTATCCTCTGTCGCTATGCGCCATTCGAATGCGGGCATGTTTGAGATCAGCAAGCGCAGCGGGCTGACGCGCAGCGATCGACCGCGACACGATAAAACCGCGCGCTAGCATGCCGCTTCAGCACCACGCAGACACTAGTAGTCACTACTAGACAGCCGCGTCAGTAGATCTTCTGCCGCATAGATCGGAGAGCATTGAGATCGCTTTCAACGGCCAGTTTCATGCGCAAACTACTGGTGAATACTGCGGGATCGAATGGCGAGGAGAACGCATCAGACACGTGCGCTCGTCAGCTTCAGAGCTCGTCGACAGGCACGCGATCCTCGTTGACAGCACGCGCCGCGGCTTGCTTGCTTGATTCCTGCTTGCTGCCTGCTGTCGGACTCTTCTGGTGCCGAGCGCTGCGGTCCAAGCGTGCTGATCGGTGGTCTGCACGATGCGAGAAGAGCTCTCGCATTCACACTGGAGCATAAACCTCTGTCTTAGCGGATTTCGCTAGCGACGATCGATCCCGCGGAGGTGGCAAGTCTCTTGACACGTCAGAGCGGCTGAGTGCGAACGAACGCCACGTTTGACTGGAAACATGTATGCTTTCAAAAGCGCACATGCACTTTTTCGGGGTCGCCAACGACCCCATCATTGGTCGTCAGCCTGACTGCTTCTCGCATTGCACACACCGACATAGAGAGAGAGAGAAGGCTTCGAAGAGAAGAACTCGCTCGCTGCCGGACCACCGCATCCCCGCGTTCGTGGGCAGCGTGCTTCGGCCTGCCGCTCGCGCGTGTCGGCGTCCAATGAGGAGCGAGGTTCACCAGCGGACGCTTTGCGATTTGCTTTCACAGAGCATCAACAGGCATCGAATTGAAGGCCTCAACAGAAGAGCTCCAGTTCAAGCGCGGGAGGTGACGCTCCCGGGCGCTGTCTGAGTCTGCGCTAATGGTGAGGGTGCATTCGATGCAACTCGGTCTTCTGCACACACATCCTGCTCCTTGAGAGGCGTGGGGGAGCTTTTCCACGGCTCATCCTCTGCCAATGCTCTCTGGCATGACGAGAACACCTCAACGAGGATCGTAAATCGCACGACTCGAGCTAGAGGCGTCCGAAGCGAGGACTGCAGACGCAAGGTGTGTGCATGCAGCTGCAATTTGATCAGGCTGCTACCCTCGCCCTCGCGGTTGCAGTCCCCAATGTGTCCTGATGACTGACGCGCCGGCAATGAGAGCTGCAACATTGGCGGCGATGGCCCGGCGGACTCGCATTTCTCTCCGTGTCAAACAACAGTGCGCGGTCTGCATTTGAGAAAGCGTGACAGGCTTGATCACCGCCGCAACCTTCCCGTCAAAAAGCGAAAGGTCCCCACGCTTCAAGGAGGAACCGGTCACTTCAAGGAGATCACATGGCGCGAAGACCAATTAATATGGCGTTCTGTATGCTCCAGATTAAAAAGGCGGTTTGCGGTTTGAATGCATACAACAACCAAGTCAAGCCGATGAGTGTCAAAGTGGGACCTAGAGCACGTACCCTCCAGCCAATCAGATCGCCCCCACGCCGCCCAAGACGCGTGCCTTCGCCACGCAGCGAGCACAAAACGCCGTCCTTCACACGGCCATAGACCGACCACTGCATGCTAAACGCAAGTCACAAGACGCGCACGGACAGCGTAGGGCACTCGCCTGATGCTGGCTGACACTGTCCGTGACATTGCTTGCCGGGAGCTCCTTCCACGCCACGTTGTGCCCTTCGCTGCGACTGCTTCTACGCTGTGACGGGTGAGGCGATGGCTGGCCACTGAGGGACCCGTCGGCAGTGAGTCCATTCCTCAATTCCCTCGGACGCCACCACACTCGAGACTCTCTCTCTCTCTCTCCATCCATCCCACCAACCGCCTGATCAAGATGAAGTCCTTCGCTGCCGTCGTCGCCGCTACTGTTGCCGCCTACGCCGCGGTCACGGCCGCTGTCGAGTGCGACTACGCGGTCGTCGGTCCCTCGCTGCACACGCTCGCCGACCCGATCACCGAGTGCGTGAGCGCCACGGGGTACAACATCGCCAACTACACGGCCGTCGCGACCGCCGAGCAGGAGGAGGCGGTGTGCTCGGACTGCACGTCGCTCATCGACGCGCTCAACGCCATGACCTGGCCGGACTGCACCATGGAGATGGGCGGCGTCAACCAGACGCTGACCACGTACTTTGCCGGCATCATCGGCGACTGCAGCACGGCCGGCAGCCAGTACTCGAGCGCGGCCGCGACGTCTACGGAGACGGAAGGCAGCGCGTCGACTGGTGGCTCCTCGGCGACGGTCGGTTCGTCCTCTGGTTCGTCGACCGACGGAACGGTCGAGACGCAGGCGCCTGCGGCGTCCTCGAGCTCGGGCTCAGTGGAAGACGGCGCCGTCACGGTGACCGTGAGCGCTGTCGCCCTCTTCGCGAGCGCTATTGCTGCTGCGGCGCTCTAAGCTCTCTCGTTGATATAAGCTCCTCACCAGCGGGAGATTTTGACCCGTTTCAGATGCGAGTCGCGCGCATAGACGTCAGCGTACTGCGTTGACCCCATCCGACTACAAATACATGTTCCTTCTTGCCTCATTGAGCCGTTGAAGCTGCTCGTTGCTTGCTCACTGTCAGATGAGAGCCGTCGCGGCGCAAAGTAAAGCATTGCAAGGAACGATCTTTGCTGGGTGAGTCGGTGCGCTAGATGCGTCGTTGCTGTTGCGCGTGCTTGGTGTCACTTGGCAGACAAGCAACAGCGCGCCGACACGCCGGACCAGATCCTTGGCAGCCCGCAATAGACGCGCAAGTGCGACTGCACGCGTGATGCTGCCGACCAAGTCGAGCCGTCCACGCCACCTGTCTGTGCATGCGGGTGCGATCGGTGTCATTGTCGCCAACTGGTTCAGCGAAAATGATCAGTTGCCGTTCGCTTCAACTTGTTCGAATTGAGAATACTCTAGTGACCGTCGTCGTCCAGTCCACTCTCGCTCGGTCTGCTTGTCAACGCCAGCGTCTTGCCAAATAGCGCCAACGCATCCACCAACACGTCCTTCATGCCCACTCCATGCGCTGACCAACAAGGAACGAGCTCACGTTGTAGGTCCAGCCATTTAGCGGTCAAATGTCCATTCGTGTGCCTAGAACTGATCTCGACGTTGGATGCTGATCACCAGGAATGATTCTGTTCGTACTGCATTCCACAAAAGTCAGGACGCTATTAAACTACCGGTAGTGTTACCTTTACTTTCACCTTCCACTGTACTACATCAATTGACCAGCTCACAAACGTCACACTTCGTCCACGACGTGCGGACAGGAATCGGCCGGTGGTCGCGCGTGTGTTGCCAGCCGCCATGAGGGCCGCAGCGCGGGGCGCATGGCGCGCAGCGGCCAGCACTCGGTACTCTCCTTTAGTCCGCTCGGTCGTGGGCATCCTGCCGTCTCCAGGGAGCTGCTACTCGTCTCCTTGGGCGAGTCTCTCCACCATCAGCTCAAGTTCACGAAGCCGCGTCGACCGCGTCCATCCGTTGCTTTCAGCACATACGCGATCGCTGTGGACGTCAAGTGGCGTCTACAGCAATTTGCTGGACTCTAGTGCCGACTCGATCACGCCTCTTGCACGGAAGACAGCGGGTCCGTCGCCTAGCGCGGTCGTCAAGGGCGGCTACGTGCCCGTGCTGCGCTTCGACGAGCGCGGAGACGGCGAGCTGCTCGAGATGAGTCGCTCGCGGGTGCTGCAGATCACACAAGAAGCCGCTGTTCCCGTCGACGACGATAGTGAGAGCGGTGATTCTGATAGTGATGCTCAGACGACCAGACGTGGACAGAAGGATAGTGCAGCAAGAGGACGAGGGACCGGGATGCGCGACGGCTTTGCGGTGGAGCTCCAGGTTCGTACTGCGCGATTGCACCGCGCTAGCCAGTTGGACTGAGTGGTTGTGGTGGGAACCGACCAGCTCGTGCACGCTCGCGACGTCCGGAAGCTGGACAACACCTTCTCGGTCTTCAACGAGCCGTCCATTGAGATCCGGAACCAAGCCATCCTGATCAGTGCTGGTAGGCGTCTAAAGCAGACTGTGTCAGTCACTGGATCGCGTCCTCACCTCGACTGCGATCGCTCTGTTATCTTTCAGACCCCGTGCGCGCCATCTTGATGCGGGACGCGTGCCTCGTGTTTGTGCACGACCAAGCGGACAGCGCCTTGACGATGCTGCAGCACCACTTCAGCGACATGACGCAGCTCGGCGCGGCGGTTCCGTTCGAGTTCAAGGCCATGGAAGCCATCCTAGCGACGCTGTCGTACCACTTCAAGCACACTTACGAGCGGACGGCACCTGATATCTCGGCGACGCTGGACCGACTCGCGCATGGGCAAGTGAACGTCTCGGAGCTGGAGAAGCTGCGCGAGTTCAAGAACACGATCAACGGATTCGAGTCGCAGGTGGACCACGTGAGTCGCGCGCTGCTAAAGCTGCTGGACAACGAGGAGGACCTGCGACTGCTGTACCTGACCAAGCTGCACCACACGCCGTCGCTGCTGCGGAACCTGTGGCTGTTCGACTCGGAGGAGGCCGAGGTGCTGATCGAGAGCTACCTGCAGGACATTGTGTCGACACGGATCAAGACGGCACTGCTCCAGCGGCAGATCGCCAACACGGAGAGCCTGGTCATGATCAAGCTCGACTCGATGCGCAACTACCTGCTCGGCGTCGAGCTCATCTTCTCGCTCGCGGTCATCAGTCTAGCGACCGGCACGTTTGTCACGGGCATGTTCGGGATGAACCTGCCGTCGGGCTTGGAGAGCGCGCAGGGCGTCTTTTGGGGCGTCGCGGGTGCCACGGCGGTGTCCATGAGCGCCGCGACGGCGCTGGGCTTTGTCTTCTTCAAGCGCAAGGGCATCTTGTGGAAGTTTTAACCCTCCCAACCTGGTTTTGGCCAAGAACTACTGGATCGTGCGGAGAGCTACTGGCGCCGCTCCTTCGCACGGAACGCCGTTGTTTCCCGTCGAGATGGACGCAACCGCGAGGCACTGGAGGTCCTCGCGCTGCGCCGCTTCCAAGACGCTAGTGTAGGTGGCTTCGAGGACTTGGTGGCA
>JAADXY010000367.1:0-25511 GCA_023338065.1 Phytopythium montanum
ACCCGCCACGATGACCTACAGGAGGATGAACACGTCAGTGGACGTGCAACCAGTGAGTTCCCAATGAGAGCGACGATGTACCGGGATGGGTCTCGCCATGCCGAAGGGCGACACGCCGTTGTGCTGGAAGCCCGTGAGCTCACCCGACCGTCAAGGCAAGGACGGTGTGCTGCCGTTCCGAGGCCTCCCTCGTCCAGACGCGCTACTGACGACCTTAGGTCGGTCGCGACCAGAAGTCCCGTGTGTCGAGTCGTCCGCGAGCTGTGGCCGAGGCAGCGCAGAGATACCACCACGAGCTGGATAAGAGGCACGGACCGGACGCCACAAGGCGGAGAAGTAGGTGCAGGGTGACGAGGAGATGGTCGGAGCCATTCTCCGCGTGATGGCTGACTCACAGAGGTGTATCAAGGCATGTAGTGTTCCAGGAGAAAACATGTGAGTCAGTTGCTTCTAGGTCGACGCCTCGAATCGTCGCGCCAAATTTGAAACTGCGTGAACAGACCGACCCTATCGACCGATCGGACAGGCGACTGTTCTTCGAGGCTGCTGCTGCACTTGGTGGACACAGGAATGCGCCGCGGGTAGTGACCTACCGTCGCGAGTGAGAGCATGAAGCCGGCGGCGGCTCCTTCTCCCGCCAAGGAGCGCAGCCGGCCGCCAAGAGCGAGCGCGTACGATCCGCATTAAGACGGGCGATGACAAGAGAACTAACCGTGTCTTCTACGGCCTCATTCGAACTGCTAGCGTCGCCGTGGAGCTCCCCACCATCGCCAAGAAGCGCGCCAGAACCGACACACTGACGCTCCGGGCTGTGTCTCCTGACAAGGTGAGGCAGCTTAGTCATTCCCATTGAATGTCGCGTTGGCTCAGCACTTTGTAGTATGCTGGCGTCGATCATCGCAAGAGCGCGGCGGCCAGCCCACTTCCCAAGGTGTCGTCCTCCTCTTCGCCATCATCTCTCACGACCGCAACAATCGACACTGGAGAGGTGACCTACCTCTTCTTGCTCGGCGTATGTCTTGACCTGACACTTACCTGGCCACACACAGGAGCTCGAGGTCGTCAAGTGCATCCTCGTGCGAGAAGGATACCTTCAGCGGTTGGTGCGCGCGAGTGCGGACGGCAAGGTGAGTGGCGCGCACTTGGGCGAGACGGTCGACGTGCTGGACTTGATCCGCGTCGCGACGCTCGAGGCCGTTGAGGCTGTCGTGACGTGGCGAACCAAGGTCCAGCGGCGCTCGGGAGGTGGTCAGGAGGCCGCGCCGTACCTGTGGAACGGAGTCAACTACCTGCTCAAGATCCCGTCCGACCTCGAGTTCCTCGGCAAGCACGCGGGGCTCACGCAGTGGCTCGGCTTCACGCTCGAGCGCAACCCGTTCGTGCTTCCCGTCAATCTCGATTGTCGTGGCAAGCTGAGCGAGACAGCAGTGAGCTCGCCACAACGACCGACAATCAACCCCAGCGATGACTCAAGTCGGTTCATCGAGGTCGGCGGCAAGAGAGCACCGGAGAGCGCACGCGTGGACGCGGCGGCTGCTGCCGCGGCCTGGGCATTGGCCGAGCGCAAGCGCGCCAAGAACCCGTACGAGACGCGCGTGGTGAACGACGAGGAGCTGATCCCGACGGCGTCGCTGCTGTCTGCTTCAAAGACCAAGGACGAGACGAGACCGGCGACTAGAGACCGGCGAAGACGACAGCCGAGCGTCTTGCCCTCGCAGGTCGGCGACCTCGACATGGCGAGGATCCAAGACGCTGAAGTGGTCCTGCTGGACGAGGAGATGAATTATGGACGCCTAGCGCGGGACTGGCAAGGACGAATCGTACCGGCGGCGGAAGCACAGCGGCGAGCCAACATGATGGACATGTCCGGAGGCGCGTACGTGTCTGTCAAAGGCTCCAGCCCCTGCCACCAGGCCGAAGAAGGTGGTGAGGATCTGAGAAGCGAGTCGACTGCTTCGCCTATGAACCCGTTCATGACTGGCGGCGGCTCCGCTCTCCAGGGAAAGTTGATGGCCAAGAAGCGCGCCGGTGCTCTCGGAATGATCTCCAAACCCCACAGTGCTCTCCCTAGCTCGAAGTACACCGGGTCGGCGGGTAGCAGCTACCTCCGCCGACCGCCAGTGCGGTCGAGATCGAGAGGAGCACAGTTCGAGGACGCGCTCGAGACGGAGAGGCGCGCGCTGCGTCAGCTCGAGCGCGTCATAGACGCGCTGAGGGAGCAAATCGAGCGAAAAGAGATGGATGCCGCGTACTTTGAGAGCATTCCGGGCCTTCAGCATCTTGGGGACGAACTGAGCGAGCTGGTGACCGCGTCAAGGGCTGAGACGCTAGTACTGCGCCATGAGCTGGAAGAGAAGCGTGCGGTCTGGGAGTCCAAGCGAGACAACATTGTGCGCAAGCAGGACATCGTCGACACGTACAAGACCGTGCAGAAGACCTCCGTCGACGACTCGGTACGGTTACACTCTCTTCCCGATCCAGCCGATGACATGGTGGCTGACTGAGTGTGATACTGCAGCATCGAGCCAAGATCGACGCGTGCAAGTCCAGTGGAGGAGCAGTCGACAACAGCGGTGCAGCCCGCTCCCGGCCTTCATCCTCTTCATCCACGTCCACAGTCTCAACCAGCGGCACCATGGCCATCCCAACCGTCGACGCGACTCGAGCCACTACACGCCAACGGACAGTGCAGCACCTATGCGCCACCACCATCCAGGCCCACGCACGCGGGATGCTGGCTCGTGCCGCCTTCGTGCGCATGCAGGTCGCGTTCGTGGTCGCCAGTACCTTCATCCAGGCCGGCGTGCGCGGTTTCCTGACCCGGAGACGCGTCGCCAAGCTCTACTGGCAGCGAACGGCCGTCGTGGTGCTCCAGCGCGTGGCTCGTGGTATGCTGGCTCGTCTTCGAGTGCGTAAGAAGCGCCTCGCTCTCCAGATCCAGAGGAGCGCGCGGGAGATCCAGCGTATCGTCCGCGGCCGCCTGGGCCGCGTGCGCATGCTCCGAATCCGCCAGCTGCTCGCCGCTCGTTCCCAAATGGTCAGCGCAGTGATGGACGAAGCGGCCGAACTGACGGTCTCGGCCTCCGACCTGAAGGAACTCGCGGTCGAGTGCGCCAAGATGGTGGCCGTCCCGGCACTGACGGGAGCTCCAGCACCCGACCGGCCGCTGTCCCCACTCGTGCTCGGCCTCGTCCGCGTCTTGATGCTGTTCACGAGCGATAGCGACACCGAGTGGGACGTCCCCAACTCGCGGTGGCGGGAGGTGTCGCAGTTCCTCGGCTGCTCCGTCTCGCTGCTGCGGAGGATGCAGAGGATCGGACTGGCCACCAGCGATTCCAGGCGCCACGTCCGACGGTCAGTACTGGGCTGCGCGCTACTGAACATGCTGGCGAGCGACCAAGCGTTCAGCTTGCAGCAGTTCGTGGCGCTCCCACGCGGTGCCAAGGCGGCGTGCGCCATATTCCAGTGGGTCACAGCGTACGAGCACGTGTCTCGGCTCCAGAGCGTTCTTCCAGACGGCGCCTCCTTAGACGGTGAAGTCGCCTCCAAAGCGCACTTTGTCGTTGCGGAGGAACTGAGCGAGAGAGAACGAGCGCTTGAGCGGACCGAAGCCAAGGAGAACGCGATTAGCGAGGAAACCTCGGATCGGCGCTTCGTGTCCGTCGAGCTGCTGTCGGCGGTTGAAGAGCCTAGCAAGGCTCCATGCAGTTCCAGGTCGCGCGCAGTGCTGCTTATCGTGGCGAGAGATATACCTGCTCGAGCGAGGAGAAGTCTATTAGGTCGGCTCATGGCCGCGCTTCCCGGCCGCTTCGTGGTGATCAACCGCTGTCGAGACCAAGTAGACGACCAAGCCAAATTGATGCCGTCATCGATCGCAGCTCGACCGCGACCTTCCTCGACGACCGGCCGAGCAAGAGAGGACGTCAAAGACGCCTCCATGTTCGACATTGGCGCGATCCGAGCTGCCGTGGCGCTGGGCTACAGCGTTGTGCTGGAAGCCGACGTCGGGTTACGGGACCCGACCCGGCGTCACTTTTTCAGCGCATTCACAGCGGTCAAAGCTGCGATCCACCCGCCTCCACACTGCGTGCTGCTCCAAGGCTCAGTCCGGAACCGGCCAGAGCCTATCGATGCCGACGGTGATCAGTGGGAGCAGCACTCTGCACTAGCGGACGCAGATCTGAAGACGGCCATGGAGGCGGCGGCGGGGCATCTTTTCTCTCTCAGACTGCATCAGTCAGCCAAGGAGATGCTGGCAATGAGCTCTGCCAGCGACGACCCTGAAGCTGAGGAAGCTCTGAAGGCTCCAGCCGCTCTCGTGATCGCCATGGAGGCGGTGATCGTGCTTTTGACGCCGGGGAAGACGTACACCGGGCCGACTGCACAGGCTCCGGTCGTGAGCTGGCGTCTGGCAAAGAGGCTGCTGGCGAACCCTCAGTTCCTGCAGCTCAAGCTCGCACAAGTGCGCGCCGAGGCCGTTCCTCCCGACAACCTCTCCGCGCTGGACCGGTACCTGAGTCACTCATCATGGCCAACTCGCCACCACGCACTCTCTCTCCGGCTCCGAGCAGCGGATGGCAGCACAAGCAGCGATACTCCCGTCGGTGGAGCTCATCTCGTGTTCACACTTGCGTCCTGGGTCGAATCAGTCGTGGAGCTGGCCCACTTGATCGCGGACGACGACGGCGTCGCTGGCGACGTCAAGCGCAGCTCGCCAACTCTCGGGCTCTTCGGCGGCGTCGTCACCTACTACAATGCCGGGAAGCGGGAAGCGACGCAAGCCATCGGCTCTGACGACCAACAAGACTATCTTCGTGACATCAAGGCGTCTGCGGATGCTATAGCAGAGGGAGAAGACGACGCGACGCGGGAGCTGCTGCAGGCTGCTCTAGCAGACGCGCGCGTGTACCGCGCAGCCCACACGTTGGACAACGGCGAGCGGTGCGTCATCTCGGTCTTCCACGACTGCCGCCGGGTCTTTTTCAGCGCGTACGCCCCGAGCTCCAGCCGCCGGTGGCTCACGGCCATCTCCGAGTCGAGCATCGACGCGCTGCTGGCTCCCAACTCGCTCGAGCGCATCGATGCCAGGAGGCCTCCTGCCACGAGGGCAGAGCTGTACGACCGACTCGTTCGGCTCTGCGTGCTACAGTCTGGAGATGGTGGCGGCGACAATTTGCGGTCGCTGACTATGGGAAGTGCAGGGCTACCGACCGCAGCCGACCACACGATGCAGCTTGTGGTTCGGCCACGCGCAGTGCGTCTACTGCGGCGCGTCATACGGGTCGGTGGCTTCCTCGTGACGCTCACGCTCTCCGAGCTCTCGCGCGGCCGCGTGCAAGTCGACGCGTTCATCCACTGTAGCGACCTGAGCGGCGGCGTCTTTAGTGACGGACACAAGCGCTTGGTCCCCGCCAACAGCGTCGGCGGCTTACGCACTGTCGTGGGTCTAGAGAGCATCCTGGAGCGTCTGAGCGCAGACCAAGCGCGGCGAGTGGCCGTCGTGTCGCCTCCGCGGCTGGCGAGCCTGGTGCTTGCCCGCCTGCACGTGTTCAACGCGCTCCAGAGCCGATCGAAGCGATCAAACCAGAGTGCTGCTGGCTCTAGCGCCATCCCAGTGGTCGTCGCTCACCAGTTACTGGCAGCTGCGTCCCAGGCCCGGGAGTTGACGGTCAGGATATGCGTCCGGACCAAGGAGACGGCACCTGGCCGCGTGCTCGTGCGCCGTGCCGTGTGGCTACCTCGAGACGCAGAGACCGAAGGAGACGGGAAGGAGACCAAGGAGCTGTGGCTGCTCTCGGTCGTCGAGATGCACGCCGAGCAGTCCTTCGCAGCACAACTATACCATCCCAAGTCGAGTCGGAGGCTGGCCGTGACGCTGTCAGCTCGCGACTTGCAGGACTTTGTCCTCGTCTCGCGGTTCACAAGTCCATTGTGTCTGCGACAGAGCCTCGCGAGAGTCTTCCGCTTCACTTTCTGCGCCGAAACGGACGCGGAGACGGAGGAAGAAGACGACAGCAACGATGAAGATGGACAGGGGCCACAAGTACACAAGCGACTAACCAAGCAGAGACACCTTGTTGTCAAGCGCCTGGACGGATTGAAGCTGCGTCGTGTGCTTGTCCGCTTCCCTGCAGCACTGAAGCACGAAGCGGTCCCGTATCAACTGGTGAGCAAGACGACCCGACGCGTCCGAGTGTACGTGCAGGTCGAGCCTTGCGAGGTGGACGCGACAGAGCGAGGGCTCCTTTTCCGCGTCTACGAGCCCGAGACTTGTGAGGAGCACACGCTGACGGTCGGTGACTGCGAGATCGAGACGTGGATGGCGGAGAACCAGTCATGGGCGAGAGCTTCGACTGACCAGAGAGCTCAGATCAGTCGCGAACTGGTCCGCTCAGCCTTCGAGTGGCGATCAGGGCATGACGGCTCTGGTTGCGTGACTGTGCGAATTCCCAGCGGTGTCATCACCTCCAATCGGGCATCTCGACAGCTAAAGATCGGCGTCAGCACCTTAAAAGACCAGCGCGCGGTGGAGAACAGTGGCTCGCCCAGTCCAGACGCTCAAGTGGCGTCGTCATGCACTGTGCTGCTGGATGAAGACGAGCCAGAGCGAGACGACGTGATGCTGGACGCCGACTACCTCGCCCCGCGTCCGTCTAAGTGGTGCTTCCGCTACGACAAAGAGGAGCTGGTACACCGCGGAACGCACCGCGCGAATGGCCAGCTCCTGGTAGTCCGCGTGTTCATGAAGGTCGTCATCCTGGAGCGGTTGGTGCCGCTGGTGCCCAAGGACCGCGTCCTCCAAGATGACGCGCTCGTGATCTCCTTCCACCTCTACCACCCGGCGAGCAGCAGCCACTCTACGGTTAGCATCGACGGCCGCCGAGAGCTCCGCGAAGTCGTGGGACCCGACAAGGCCTCGCTCATTTCGTCCTCCAGTATGAAGGCACTCATAGACCACATTATCGAGGCGCGGATGGAGGTGCAGCTTGTGGATCCAGACGTCGAGGCCAAGCCGTCGACGGGGTCATCCTCGTCAGTGATGCAAGAATATCGAGCGCGTGAGCAGCACCGGCGGCAGAGGAAGCTGCGGGTCGTGTTCCTCAGAGACCGACTGTACGCCAAGCACAAGGCGACGCCGATCATGGGCTCGTTCGAGCGCGACGCCGAGGCGAACGCAGACAAACTCATCGACCACGCGAGCGACCGGGGCGTCAAGGTGCTCTCTAGAGCCAAGGTGCTAGCAGGCTGCGGCCGTGTCATTCTCACCTTCTTCGACGTTGGGGGTCGTCGTCGACCTGGTCTAGCCGACTCGCGGCGGAGATGGAGACTGGACTCATTCGTGTGCGGCACTAGCGAGCGGCTGTCGCTCGTGCTCGAGCCTGCCGACCTGCTCCACGTGGTCGGTGACAGGTCCGAGCTCCTGCTCGTCAATGCTGTGGACTCTGAGTTAGCCGAGAGCAGCGAGGAGGAGCAGCGACAACTTCAGCGAGAGCTGGCGATGCTCGTGATCGATCACGTGGGCATCGAGCAGCGGCGCGACGGACGCAGCGGTCGGCTGTTCCTGAGCGAGTGCTACCTGCCGCCGCCTGCATCTTCCCAGTCTCAAGGCGAGGGGCAGAAGGTGAAGCGAGAGCTCGTATTCAAGGCGGTGCGCGCTGTCGAGGATGCTCAAGTCGTCATGACGATCTACCTTGTTTGCTCGACGGACTTGAGAGCACTGGTTGAGCTGTACGAGCCGCGGACCAGCGCCACAAGCACATTGGATCTGCCGCTGGCCACTCTCGCCGCCGTGTTCGGCCTCTCCGAGTCGCTGACCAGCTCGCTGCTCACAAGCGACGCTGAGGCAGCTGGTGGCCTCTCTCGAGCCGCCATCATGGCTCACATGAGCTCCTTCATCCGAGTGTCGAGGCTCTCACAAGACCAGCTGCACCTGCGCCAAGACGAGGCCGAGGCGGTCGCGGTTGCCCCTTCACTGCTCTTGGACACTTTAAAGGCTCGGGAGTGCGTGGATCGGCTCGTCAGCCACAGCGGAGACCAGGATGGAGATGTCCGCGATGTCATTGAGCGTGCGTCGGCGTCCATGCGGGTGCTGCAGCGATGGGTCGGGCCAGCCGCGGGTCTCGACGGACGGTACCTGTGTCTCTGTCTCCACCTGATCGCGGTCCAGGACGAGTGCTCCCTGCTGTGCTCGGCGTACTCGCCGCTCACTCAGGCCGTCGCAACGACGCTCGTACGCTCCACGGTGCTCTGTAAACTGGGCGTGGCACTCCCGTCGGGCTCCGACACGGCCATGGACGCAGTGCCGACGGATCTTCTACACCGCGTGGGCCGTTTGCTCCGGGTTGAGATGCTGGAGCTGGTAGAGGATGAAGCAGAGGAGGTGGACGCTCCGGCAAGGAGCTCCTGGCGGCTGCGGGTGCTGCCAGAATCGTAAATATAGCCGTCGCCGGCCGCTCCGTCCCCTCTTCAGTTGGTTTCTTGGCTCGCGACGAGTTGAGAAGCGATCATGGCGGGTCCGAACGCTGCGTCGACGCCGGTGGAGCCGTTGCAGGAGGAAGAAGAAGGCCCTGGGGACGAGGAGGACGCGCGCGTCGAAGCTGCGAGGCTGCGCACCGCCATCGCCGAGGCCGTCGAGCGGCGCGACGCGTTCCAGCAGCGCAACCTCAAGTGCGTTGACATCTATATCATGTATGAGTCGGAGTATAGCGATCTAATGATCAAGTGGACTGGCAGGCTGCAGCGCAAGGCGGCGGCTTTGCTGCTCAAGATCCAGGAGACGAGTGCGGCTGGCGGTGCGGCTGGAGGAGCCGCGAGTGAACCAACGCGTCGAGAGGAAAAGAGCTCGGCGAGTGAGAGCACGAAGCGGTACCTCGAGTGTCTGCGCAGCGCGCACGAGGTGCGGGTGCAGACAGCGGCGGCGCAGGCGCAGTACGACAAGGTGGCGCTGGAGCTGCAGGCGCGGCTGGACGACAAGGAGGCCAAGGTGAGCGAGGTGCAGGACGCGTTCGTCGAGTTCAAGCGCGAGGTGGCGCGCAGCGCCGAGAACCTGCGCACGGGCAAGCCGATCGCGAAGCGAGTGGTGGCACAGTTCGAGGCGGCGGAGGCCCGGAAGGACCAGGAGGTGGAGAAGGTGCGGCTCAAGCACATTAATCTGCGCACGCACCTGCGCAAACTGGAGCAGCAGCTGCACGCCAAGGAGCAGCTGGCCGAGGGGCTGCACCTGATCGACTTTGAGCAGCTCAAGATCGAGAACCAGACGCTGAACGAGAAGATCGAGGAGCGCAACGAGGAGCTGCACAAGCTGCGCAAGAAGACCACGAGCACGGTGCAGGTGCTCACGCACCTCAAGGAGAAGCTGCAGTTCGTGCTGGCCGACAACCAGGCGCTCAAGCGCGAGTCGGCCGCGCTAGAGGAGGCGCTGGGCGCCAACCGAGACGCGCTGGCCAGGGCCAAGAAGGAGCGCGACGCGCACCGCCAGCGCGCGCTGCGGCTGCGCAGCAAGGACGGCTTCGCGGCCTCGGCGGCGCTCACGGACGACTTTGCCGCGTGCGAGGGCGACCTGGAAGACCTGACGCGCCGTCTGGCGGCACTGCGGCAGCGCCACGCCTTCCTCGTCTCGAAAATGGGTCAGTAGCGCGTCCAGGTGTCTTGCATGAAGGAGAAGGGGATGAATGGTATGGCCCAAACGGGAGCAGTCTATTGCGGCAGCTCATCGCTTCTTGAAGCCATACTTTTTGCGCTCGTAGAAGAGATCGGTCTTGGAGGAGCCGAGGTTGACGATCTTGGGGCACCCGTCGCGGTCCTTCTCGAGCTGCGTGCACTCGCGGCAGTAGTAGGCGTCCGAGACGCCCGGGCCGCCGCAGATGACGCAGCGGCCCGCGTACGAGCCGTAGTTGCACTCGTCGCAGACGCGCACCAGCGTGCACGGCCGCACGTACGAGTCGCAGATGACGCACTTGCCGTCGTCCTTCTCGCACAGACGCCCGATCGCCACGCCCGGCTGCTTGCGGCACATGACCAGGTCCGGGTGGTGCTTCGCCATCGTCGTTGAAGGGGTGGGGGGGGCGACGGCTCTTGTGCTTCTTTGTCTGGCGCGAAAACAGAAGTGAGCCAGCCGCACAGGCAGCTTCGTGACCGTTGCATTTCCAACCTCGGGTTCGCATGCTCTACTTGATTTTGTATTTAGCTCTAGAGAGAATCACGTTGAGTGTTCTGCCAATAAACCTTTATTCTTCTATAACCTTTTAAATTACGAATTGTTTTGTGTTTACGGTGCATCCGCGGATACTCTGTCAGTGGTTCTGTGGCCGACGAACGAGCGATTGAGGTGGCAGCTACCAGAAGCCCATGCTCGTCCACTTGCTCGCGCTGCGCGTCGAGAGCTCGCTCGCTCATCTCGCGATGGAGGCGCTGCCTGACGTAGCCTGCATCTGCCTTGCCGTTCGCCAGCGACCGCTAGCGTCACACTCTGCTACTCGCGCGGTCACCAGGCCGCGCGTCAAACTCTGAGCGCCACAACCGCTTCGCGCGTCGACCACGCCGTCAGCTGCCTGCATGTAGGCGCTGGGCTGCAACGCGTTCGTTGAGATCTCGCAGCTGGCGGCGTCGCGGCGAACGGCCGTCAAGCCCGAGTAGGTGGCTGCGCCGGCAAACGCTTCACCAAGAACTCCAATACGGACGCGCTTGACGCCCGGTGGTTGTCGCGCGCAGGCTCGTCAAGAAGCCGGCGGTGGACGCCATCAACGCCGACTGCAACCAGTACACGCGGCCTGGCGGACACCCAGACTACACTGCCGTGTTGGCCGACATGTACTCGCCGCTCGTGGGCCGCCGCGCGCTGGACCCGATGGCCAAGATCGTCTCGTTCAACGGCGCGCAGGAGGGCATTGCGTGCGCGCTGGCGTCGCGGGTTGAGCCTGTACGAACGAACCCCTCCCTGGTACATTGACGAGCTGCTGCAAAGGACAATGACTAACCCCCGCTGTGCAGAACGACGAGGTCGTTCTGTGTTCAAGCTGTAGTTTGGTGCGTACAAGACGGTGGCGACGCTGCTAGGCATCCGCACGGGCAAGCAAGCAGGTAGCTGGGTCAGCCTGTACTCGCCTTATATCGGAGCGGAGAGGGCTGCAAGTACCATCGGAGTCGAGTCGAGGGCCCGACCCGTTGTGGCGGCCACGAAGGCGTCGCCGCTCATCATCTCAGCTGGCGGCGGAGCAGCAGCGCGACTTGGTCAGCTCTCCTGACAGCAAGGACAGACAACTTATCCCCATGAACACGGTGGCCACCTGAAACAGTGGACGCGCCGCCACTCACTGACCTGGACCGCGTGCAACTCACCAGTCCACGTGCAGGCGACAAGCTGGGAGCAGCGTGGCAGTTAGAAGACACGCCGTCACGGTCGGTGACGGGCGGGCTCGTTGCCGATTCGCACCACATTGACAATTGCAACTGCCATTCCTGGTCAACGGCCGTGACGGTGCCCGCATCCGACCCAGGCTGGAGATCCCCTCCGGGAGATGAAGGTCCCAAAGCTTGTCGAGCGACGGCGAGAGGGCACCACTGTCTACTCTGTCGCCACGTGCTCCACGCGCGCCACGCAGCCTGACCCTCGGTCGACGCAGACGACGCCGACTATGCTCGCCAGGTCCTGCCTGCCGTCCGCGTGTCCGTTCCGGTGCGTCTCCGCGCCTCGCTCGGTCCTCACCCCGCGCTGCAGCCTCGAGCTGTAGCTGAAGCTGTCTACTGGCGAGCCGTCGTCGTCCGCGAACAGGCCCGAGAACGCACGCATGGCGTCGAGCTCGGTTGCGACCTCGAAGTGCGCGGACAACGTATGGGTTCCTGTCGGCGGTCTCCTGTCTGCAGCATAGCGGAAGCAAGTGGGTCTCCAACACGATGCGGCTTCTAGTAGCGCGAGAGCGGTCGTATCCCGTCGGCGACCGAGCAAAAGACCTGGAAGCAGCCGTCGCGAGTGCCAACTTCGCGCACCTGGCCGACCACGGCGACCGCGCTGGCGTCATGCGCCACTGGATGAGGTGGCACGCAGCACTAGCGAGCGAATCGAGCGAAGCATCGAGCATGCGTAGACCCGCAAAGTTATGGTCAACGCGAGACCGACCTGCACGCTGTCGCAGTTTTGGCGATGTTGAAGTGGTGAACAATTCGGAAGACGTTCGCGCAACACGCAACCATTTCTTGCTGTTTGTATGTGAACCAAATCGCGAATAGCCCATTCCGCCCATTTCCACATACAACAATGAAGATCTTGATTGTTGGCATCGAGGAACCGGTTTAATACCGACAGATGTGGTGTGAATACACCACATGTACCATATTTTCGGTTCCAGTGCACACACGCGTTTTTCTGCTCCTTGATGTCATAGAAGCGTGATGACCGCGGAGTGTCACCAAGCAGAAATGCAGCATTGTCATGTTGCCTTCATTACCTGTATTTATTCATACCCTCTGTATGATTATTCCCATATTTTAAATAGAAGCCTCAAAATACCTTCATGAAACGCATTCCCTGTGTTAGTATATCGAGTATCTGCATTCCTGCAGGGAGGACAAACCCGGGTGTGCCTTGTCACTCGCTGCGCGAATCTTTTCCACGGGTGAAACGACTGCCGATTGCTATGCTCCAAGTCGAGGTAGGAGATCTTGGCCACCCAAGGGAGAGTCCTTGTGCGTGCGTTGGTGGCTGCGGCTCATTCCCGCTTTCGCGCTCCGAGCAGCAGCAGCACCCAGCAGCTTTCCTCCCCCCTCTTCTTCTTCACCCCACCGCCCACCCACCCACTCACTCACCATGGCCAAGCTCAGCATCAAGAACGTGGACGTCGCCGACAAGCGCGTGCTCATGCGCGTGGACTTCAACGTGCCGTTCGCGTCGAACGGGTCGATCTCCAACACGCAGCGCATCGACGCGGCGCTGCCGACAATCCAGTTCGCGCTCGAGCATGGCGCCAAGGCCGTGATCCTCATGAGCCACCTGGGCCGCCCGGACGGCACGCCCAAGGCCAAGTACTCGCTCAAGCCCGTGGCCGTGGCCGTGGAGGCCAAGCTCGGTCGCAAGGTGACGTTCCTGTCGGACTGCGTGGGCGACGAGGTCGAGGCCGCGTGCGCCAACCCGGCGGCCGGCAGCGTCATCCTGCTCGAGAACCTGCGCTTCCACGTGGAGGAGGAGGGCAAGGGCAAGGACGCCGCGGGCAACAAGGTGACGGCGTCCAAGGAGAGCGTCGCGGCCTTCCGCGCGAGCCTCAGCAAGCTGGGCGACGTGTACGTGAACGACGCGTTCGGCACGGCGCACCGCGCGCACAGCTCCATGGTGGGCGTGGCGCTGCCGATCAAGGCGGCGGGCTTCCTGCTCGACAAGGAGCTCGTGTACTTCGCCAAGGCGCTGGACAACCCGGAGCGGCCGTTCGTGTCCATCCTGGGCGGCGCCAAGGTGGCCGACAAGATCCAGCTCATCATGAACATGCTGGACAAGGTGGACGAGATGGTGATCGGCGGCGGCATGGCCTTCACGTTCAAGAAGGTGATCAACAAGATGGAGATCGGCGGCTCGCTGTACGACGACGAGGGCGCCAAGATCGTCGAGGCCATCGTGGCCAAGGCTGCGGAGAAGGGCGTGCAGCTGCACCTGCCGACGGACTTTGTGATCGCCGACAAGTTCGCGGCCGACGCGGCGCACAAGGTCGTGACCCAGGAGGAGGGCATCCCCGCCGGCTGGATGGGCCTAGACGTGGGCCCGCAGTCGCAGGCGGCCTTCAAGACGGCCATCCTGCGCGCCAAGACGATCGTCTGGAACGGCCCGGCCGGCGTCTTCGAGTTCGACGCCTTCGCGCAGGGCACCAAGACGGTCATGGACGCCGTGGTGCAGGCCACGGCGGCCGGCGCCACGAGCATCATCGGCGGCGGTGACACGGCCACGTGCTGCGTCAAGTTCGACACGGAGGACAAGGTGAGCCACGTGAGCACGGGCGGCGGCGCCAGCCTCGAGCTGCTCGAGGGCAAGGTGCTTCCGGGCGTCGACGCGCTCTCGAGCGCCTAAGGTGGTGGTCGGCTGACCACTTTGGCGCGGGCAAGAGCCACCCCAAGGAAGCGGTTTCTCGAACGCCCCGCACATCGAAAACGAATGTAATGCTTGCAAAGATCTTGTCATCAGGCGTGGTCGTCACTTTGGTCGTCACAAAGGAGCTTTTCTCGTCAAGAACGCCGAGATCTCTTGCACTGAGAATGGCAGCCAACTTCAATGCCTCGGATCGGATCGGATACCAAGACAAGACAGGATGCGTCACATGTGCAGGGTGCGTTTGTATTCATATCGCGTCGTCCAAGAGAGAGCGTCCGCCTTCCGTGCAAGGCGGAGGGCTGCGCCCCCCAGACGCGACCGACGACTCGCGCACCAACGACGACTATGAGCAGGCAAAAGCGGCGGCGAGGGGGAAGATCCGCCGGGGAGAGAGAAGAGAGCACGTCGACGCGCCGAGAGAGAGAGAGAAGACACGCACGACACGGAGGCGCCGCCGACGTGCTGCCTCCACCCACCGACCGATGTCGCCCGCCCCCTCCTCGGCCTTGAATGCATTAATAAAAACGGCGGAGCGCCACAACAGCGACAAACGCCGGGGTGGGGGGACGGGAACGGGAACTGGAACTGAAGGCGACGCCGGGCATGCCGGCGCTCTGGATACAGCTGCCAAGAGGCCAGACCGAGCTTAGACCTCGGTGGCCGAGTACGTGTTGGGGTACGTCATGTTGTCGAAGCCCGTCATGGCGCCGTAGTTGGAGTACTGCTGCGTGGACTCAGCGAACTCGCGCGCGGCCTTGGAGCTGTTCCAGTCCTCCATCTCGCGCTTGTAGCGCGCGCGGTCGACCTTCTCCTTCTCGACAAACGGCGCCTTCTGCTCGTCCGTGGCCTTGGACCAGGCCTCGCCGAGCTGCTTCGAGATGTCCGTGTTCTTCATGTCCTGGTGCTCGGCCTTGATGCGCGGGCGCATGACCTGGCTGTAGAACAGGAAGGCGGACGACGCGCGCTTGGGGGCGTCCGGGTGCTTCTTGGCGCGCTTGTTGGGCACGCGCAGCGGGCCGTCGTAGTTGGCCATCTCCTCCTCGTAGCGCTGCTTGTCCGTCTCGGCCTCGCGCTTCCAGGGCTCCTTCTGCTCGTCGCCCATCTTGCCCCACGCGTCGGCGATCGCGCGCATGATGTCCGTCACCTTGGCGTTCGCCGGCAGCTGCGCCTTGATCTCCTCGCGCTTGGCCATCGAGAAGAGGATGTACGGCGACTTGCCGCGCTTGGGCGCGCCCGGCGCCTTCTTCTGCAGCCGCTTGCGCTTCTTGCCGTCCTTGAGCGCGCCCCAGGACGCCCCTGCATGATCCGTTGCGGCGCCGAGAGGTTCCATGGTCGAAGCCTTGGGTCTTGCTTGGGTCGGGGAGCGGTTTTCTTTGCTCTTTTCTATGCCGATACTCAACTCGAGCAAAATCGGAAACTGCGGGATAAACTATACCATACAGAGCGCCAAACTGGCCCTCGCAAGGGACCGCCCTGCTTCACGGGGAGGTCATCCCTCCTCATTCCGTAACAAAACCTGACAATGGAGTGCAGAGAACGAGAGGAGGGGCGACGTGCTTTCGAACCGTTTCCAACTGTTTTATTCATCGCGGGGAGTATAAAACTGCAAGGAGGTGAAGGAGGCCTATCACAACAAATTATCTTGTACATATTATAAGTGATTTGGAAAAAGGTACATCTAAATCCCTCTATAACCCATAGCCTTTTATATCGCATCAAGAAATGATCCGAGTAAAAAGAGGATGGATGGGTTTCAAATTTGAATCTGGACACATGAAATTTACGCGGGAAGCGAAACGGCTCCATTACCGGTATTACGGATTTACAAACGAGTGATACTCGCTGATACCGGTTTTGGGACGATTTTATACTGTCTCAACCAGTAGTCACCGGTTTTACCTTCTCACCGGTACTCACCGGTTTCGTACGAGGGGGAAACCGTGACCTGTCTTGAAGCAAAAAGGGAAGAACGCCCGCGTCGTGTGCTCGCTGTCGTGTCAAAGCAGTATACAAAGCGCCAGACTGGCACCTGAGGGCGGAAGGAAGCCGAGAGAAGAGAAGAGACAGGCGAGGCGAGGCGAGGCCGAGCGAGCCCAAGTGAGCGAGCACGCGGCCGAGCGATCAAGCGAGCGATCAAGCGAGCGAGCGATCGAGTGAGTGAGTGCGAGTGTGCGTGCGCGTGGCGTTGCGGGTCCTCCCCCCCCTCCCCCCCCCCGGTTTCTGTCCGTCTGGGGAGCCTGAGGCTCACGCGTGTCGTCTCCGTGGCGCAAACAGCGAACGCCTTTCGCGAGCAGAAGCTGAAGGAGAAGCGGACGAAGGAGACGGAGAAGAAACAAGGAGCGATAGAGCGAGCGAGATGGCGGGCAACGGACGCGCGGCGGTGATCCCGTCGAGCGCGTTGCCGTCGTACGACCGGTTCACGCCGCACAGCGGAGCGCCCGTGGACATGTCGAACCTGAGCGTGGCGCAGCGCCTGGTGCTGGAGAACAAGAAGCGCGCGCAGAGCTCGCTGCGGCGCCGCAACACGCAGGAGGTCCTGGCGGCGCTGCAGGAGGCGCCCGTGGAGCCCGGCGCGCACATCTGGGTGCCCGACCCGGAGCGCGTGTGGCGCATCGTCGAGGTGGTGCACGTGGACACGGACCGCGAGCGTGGGCTGGTACTCACGGCGGTCGGCCGCTACGGGCGCGAGGCCATCGACCTGCGCGACCTGGGCGACGTGTACCGCGTCAACCCGCGCGTGGTGGACGACATGACGAGTCTGTACTACATCCACGAGGCCGGCGTGCTGGAGAACCTGCACGCGCGCTCCAAGCCCGACAACCTGCGGCCGTACACGCTCATGGCCAACGTGCTGGTCGCTGTCAACCCGCTCGTGCGCGTCGTCGAGCCGCGCGTGGAGGACTACATCAAGACGCAGATGGGCGACCGGCCGCCGCACCCGTACGCCATCGCCGAGGTCGCGTTCCAGCAGATGGCGCTGCGCGAGCCGGCGCAGTGCCAGTCGATCGTCATCTCGGGCGAGTCAGGCGCCGGCAAGACCGAGACGTCCAAGATCGTGCTGCGCTACCTGACGTCGCGCGAGCACCTCGTGGCGCAGGCCAACCACCAGGAGGAGCAGGACATTGCGCAGGAGCTGGACAAGCGTCTGTGGGACACGAACCCCATCCTCGAGGCCTTCGGCAACGCCAAGACGCTGCGCAACCACAACTCGTCGCGCTTCGGCAAGTTCATGAAGCTGCAGTTCCAGCCGCGCACCAACGTGCTCGTCGGCGCCTTCATCGAGACGTACCTGCTCGAGAAGTTCCGAGTCGTCGCGCAGATTCCGGGCGAGCGCAACTTCCACATCTTCTACTTCCTGCTTGCCGGTGCCTCGGACGCGCTGGCCGCCGAGCTCAAGCTTGAGCCCGTCGACCGCTTCGACTACCTCAACCAGAGCGGCTGCGTCTCGGACCCGAACGTGGACGACGAGCTGCTCTTCGACGACGTCGCGCGCGCGCTGGACACGGTCGGCATCGACGCGGCACTGCAGAAGCAGGTCTGGACCGTGTTGGCCGGTCTACTGCACCTCGGCAACATCCACCTCATTCACCGCGAGACGGCGGAAGGCGACGCCGGCGAGGTGGCCCAGGACGCCGAGCGATACGTGGCCAGCTGCGCCTCGCTGCTCGGCGTGGAACCCGGCAGCCTGATGCGCGTAATCACGGAGCGCGAGATCGCCACGCGCGGCGAGACGTTCACGATCAAGCGGTCTGCCAAGGAGGGCGGCTACGTGCGCGACGCGATCGCCAAGTCCATCTACAACAGCCTGTTCCGGTGGATCCTGTTCAAGATCAACCGGTCGCTCGGCCACGGCGCGAGCTCGCTGCCGTTCATCGGCGTGCTCGACATTTTCGGCTTCGAGTCGTTCGAGGAGAACGACTTCGAGCAGCTGCTCATCAACTTTGCCAACGAAGCGCTGCAGGCGACGTTCAACCAGCAGGTGTTCATCGCCGAGCAGGAGCTGTTCACGGCCGAGGGCATCGACGTGGGCAAGATCATCTGGCCCGACAACCGCGAGTGCATTGACCTGATCTCGATGAAGCCGAACGGGATCCTGCCGCTGCTGGATCAGGAGGCCAAGATGCCGCAGCCGTCGGACGAAAAGTGGAACGCTACGCTGCACAAGACGCACGCGAGCCACCCGCACTTCCTGGCGCCGCACGAGAAGGACAAGAAGTTCGTCTTCATCATCAAGCACTTCGCCACGCGCGTGCCCTACATGATCGGCAACTTCATCGACAAGAACAACGACACGATCCCGAAGGACCTCGAGGACTTCGTCATGTCGAGCCAGGCGTCCATCATCAAGGACATGTTCTCCATCAAGGTGGACAGCGAGACCATGGACGCGCCGCCGACGTCGTCCGGCGGCAGCCAGCAGCGCAACAAGGTGACGGTATCGGCCAAGTTCTGCGACCAGATGAAGGAGCTCGTGGACACGCTGAACGCCACGCGGTGCAACTTCATCCGCTGCATCAAGCCCAACCCGACCATGACCACGGGCGTCTTCGACCACGGCTACGTCGTGGACCAGCTGCGCTGCACGGGCATGCTGGCCACGTGCGAGCTGCTCAAGGTCGGGCTGCCCACGCGCGTGGCGTACGAAGAGATCTGCCGCATCTACAAGCCGGTGCTGCCGCCCTCGGTCGTGCCGCTCTTCGCTGCGTACAACGACCGCACGTTCACCGAGGCCGTGCTCTGGTCCTTCCGCGTGGACCCGGACGCCTACCGCCTCGGCCGCACCAAGGTCTTCTTCAAGACGGGCAAGATCGCGCTGCTGGACGCGCTACTCAAGGTCGACATGAAGAAGATGGGTCCGTGGATCGTCGCGCGGCTGCGCAAGTGGCTCGCACGCCGCCGCTGGCGCTACGCGACGGCCAAGATCATGGGCCAGCGCGCTTTCCTCTGGCTCTACGAGTACACGCAGAAGCGCAAGGCCGCCGTCCTCAAGATGCAGGCCGTCATGCGCATGTTTGCCGTGCGCAAGCAGTTCATTCGCGCGCGCAACGCGCACCGCAACATGCTGCGTCGCAAGGCGCTCGCGCGCAAGCACTTCAAGACGGCCGTGCGCGCCATTATGGCCGGCAACGCCTTCCGCCAACTGCTCGAGCAGACTCGACTGCGCATGGCTGCGGTACGTTGCAGCGTCGACTGGTATCGTGTTGCTTGGAGGATGACAGTTGACGGATGGATGCTCTCTCGTGACTGTGGCGGCTTCAGGAACTCGCCAAGAAGAACGAGGCTTCCGTGAAGCTTCAGGTGCGTCTCACCCGAGTGCGTGGTGCCAAGCACGCCTTACTGACGAGTGTGCTGGTATCTCTCTCTCCTTGTGATAGGCGATGGTCCGCGGCCGCTTCGGACGGAAGCGCGCGCAGGTGCGGCGCGACCAGATCGCGGATGAGAAGCTGCGCAAGCGCCTGGCGGAGGAGGCGGCTGCCGCCGAGCGCGAGCGCAAGCAGTCGGCCAAGAAGCGCTGGCACACGGCGTACTTCGTCATCTCGGCGCAGCGCCACTGGGTGCAGCGCCTCCACCACATCCGCAAGGCGCGGCTCGCGGTCGAGGAGGCCAAGCGCCTGGCGGAGCATCAGCGTCTGCTGCAGCTCCAGCGCGAGGAGGAGGAGCGCCTGCGCCACCTGCAGGCGCAGAAGGATGAGGAGGAGCGCCAGCGTCTGGTGGCGGTCAAGCGCGGTGCCGCGGCTGCTACCATCCAGCGAGCGTACCGGGGCGCCAACTCCCGCCGCGAGGTCAAGCGCGTCGCCGCCATGGAGCGCGCGCAGTCGACGGCGCTGGCCGCGGCGCTGGCGGCGCAGGAGGCTGCCCAGGCTGCGGAAGCCGCGTCTCTGGCCCACGAGGCTGAGGCCGACGCGCTCCGTCGCCTCGGCGCGTACGACGAGGCCAAGCGTGCGTCGGTGGCAGGCACGATGGGTGCTGCTGGTACTGCTGGCGCGCTAGCCACGCCTGGGATCGCCGGCACTGCTGGCGCGATCCCCGCGCAGCTCGGGTCGGTCGAGCCGCTGCATGCGACGACGGGCCAGGCCGGACAGCTCGGCGCCGTGGGCTCAGTCGGTGTCGCCGGTGCCATGGTGGGCCAGGAAGCGCTGCAGAGCGCCGACCTGAGCTGGATGGCGCAGGACAACGCCAAGATGGAGGGCGAGGCTGTGGCGGGCGACGCGCTGCGACAGGAGCAGCTGGCGCAGGCGGGCCGCGACCTGTTCGGCGAGGGCGGCGAGGTGCCGCAGGGCCCGCTCATGTCTGCGGACGACGACAACCTGGTGAACCCGGTGCACAAGCTGTACGAGTTCCCGACGGGCCCGCCGATCCCGTACAAGGGCGGCATCCTGACGTGCACGATGCTGGGGCACCGCAAGCAGCAGGACGAGAACTGGGGCGACGAGTACACGGAGTATGTGGTGCGCGTGACGTGGGGCCGCGACATCCTGGAGCAGTCCAAGACGGCGTGGCTCGTCGGCGGCCGCTACAACGACTTCAACGCGCTCCACCAGGAGCTCAAGGCGGCGGCGTCGGGCCGCCGAGGCAAGCGCGCGCCGTGGTTCCCGCGGTTCCCCAAGCGCCACCCGTTCTCGTCCATGATCGGCAAGAACCAGGAGGAGAAGTTCATCATCAAGCGCGAGAAAGAGCTGAACCGGTACCTGACGCAGGTGCTGACGCAGATGCCGGACGCGCTGCTCAACATCCACCTGGACCGGTTCCTCAACCTGACGCTGCGCATCCAGGACATCTCGGAGCGCGAGGCGTACGCCGAGGCGCGCAAGCGCTGGGAGGAGGAGGAGCGCGAGGCGTTGGCGAACGCCGCAGACGCCGAGCCGCTGAACGACGCCGACCTGCAGGAGGTCGAGCAGCTCGTGCACCAGCTGCTGCAGAAGATCATCTACGCCGCGGGCGACGTGCGCCAGGACACGGAGCTGCAGGAGATGATCCATGCCGTCAAGGTGCTGCAGCCGCGCGTGGCTGCGTCGGCGCAGATCGGCGGCAACGTCAACGTCGAGCTCATCCCGCTCGCCATGCAGCTGCAGGACGATATCCAGGATGCCTTCAACCAGTACAACGACACGCTGCTCGCCATCCGCCTGGGCCAGGACCTCAACTAGGCGTCAAGGCTGGCGGGCGAGCCAGTGGGCTGGACGACTGGCGGACTGGACGACTGGCGCCGGGGGCACCGCCACCCCCACTTCATTTCTTTGCATGTTGACTGACTTGAGCCCCGTTCCTGACGCTCCGAGGTGGAGCTGACGGAGTGGAGCGGGGCACACCCAGCGGGTCTCCCAAGCGGGTCGCGGGCGTCTTCGGCCGAAGAAGGCGTCTCCAGTCGCGCGGACTCCTCGCCGCGCTCGTTTTGGGCCGGCCGCGGCGGTAGCGGGCCGTAGAGCAGCAGCGAGAAGACAAGCCGCGCAATACACTGGAGCGATCCGCCTTGGCCCGCCCGTGCCGGCCCACATTCTCGACCCTGTAGCCGTCTCACTCTCCAGACTAACCCGTTGCAGACGATCGCAGACTACCAGAGATGCGACTGAGATCTGACAAGCGCATGCCACTCTACTGCCCGCTTCACAGAGTGATATCTGCGTCACCCGCGTGACTCACAGGTGTCAATGTGTCACAACCAACGCAACGGTCTCAGCGGCCACGACGGCAGTCATTGCCCGACTTGACACGTCATGGGCACGACGGAGCTAAGTGAACCGGTGGCCGAGACTCCGCTGCTTGGCGGCCGCTTGGCCTGCGTGCTGCTGGGCCACCGCTGGCAGCGCCGAGACACCGACAACAAGCGTGACCACGTCGAGTACGTGCTGCGCGTCTCCTGGTGGCCGCCTGAAGGCCCTGGTCGCCCTCAGGGCAGCAGTCGAGGCAGCCGGAGGGGCTCGACTAGCAACGGGACGCGGGCGTGGCTGGTGGCGCATCGTTTCCGTGACTTCCACGCGCTGCACCACGACCTGAATCAATCGGCCGACTTGGACGCTCCTGCTTTGCCTCGGCTTCCTTCGCGCCACGCCATGGGCTCGCTGCTGCTTGGTCGCAACCGGCGCGACGCGTTCGTGGCGACTCGCGAGCGGTTGCTGGCGCGATATCTCTCTGCGCTGCTCGCTGCCGGCCCCACAATGCCAGAAAAGCCGGCACTCGACCGCTTCCTCGAGCTAACTGTGCGTCTGGGCGGTCGTCAAGCGGCCACTGAGCGACGATTGAGCCAGACGCGCCGCGGCAGCAGCTTCGGCGGCTGCCAGCGCGCCGACAGCCACGTAGAGCGCGAGGAAGAGGACGACGACGACGAGCGAGACCTGCAGAACGCCGAGTGGCTCGACTACCAGCTCAAGCTGCGGCTGATGGAGATGGTGGATGACGGCAGTCCAGGCGACGACCGTCTGGCTGCGCTGCTCGAGTCGGTCGAGCTGCTGCGGCCGCCGCTCAGGCAGGCGGCGCGCGACCCGCGGCGAGCGGCGCAGGCCACGCGCGTGCTTAAGAAGCTCGCCGACTCGCTCGCCATCCACCGTGAGATCCGCCAGCGCAGCCAGCGGCGCGCCACTCGGTAGTCTGGCGTCGCACGAAGCGATAAGAAACATGAAGCGACCATGTGGAGCTGCTCTTGTATGTGTCTGCGTTGAGCCTGCCTGCCGGTCACTTGTCGGCGGGCGGGCCCTTGAAGCCCTTGGCAACTAGAAACAGCTCGGCCGACTCCTGGCGAGATGACTGCGGCTTGACGCCGCGCACAACCTCGAAGCGCTCCTTGAGCTGCGCGCGGAAATCCTCCGCACCGTCGCAACGCAGCACCTTGGTGGCCAGGTGGCCGCCCGGCCGCAGGAAGAGCTCGGCCATCTGCAGCGCGTTGTGGCACAGCCGCAGCTGCGCCTGGCTGTCGGCGAAGAAGTTGCCCGAGAAGGACGGCGCCATGTCGCTCAGCACGACGCTCGCGCGCCGGCCGCCCAGCAGTGATGAGATCTGCGAGCGCACGTCCGCGCGCCGGAAGTCGCCCACCACGACCGCCGCGCCGTCCACGGGCGCGAACGCGCGCAGATCCACGGCCACGACGCTCGGTAGACTAGCAGCCGCCTTGCCGCCCTCCACTGTCGCTGCCTTCGACTTCTTGACGCCCGCAGCTTCCACCGCGATCTGGCATGGAGGGTGGTGAATCCATGAAGCCCACCATGGAAAAGACGGAGAGGGCGTACCTGGGTCCAGCCGCCGGGTGCCGCGCCTAGGTCCAACACTACGTCGCCGCGCTTGATGAGCTGGTGCTTCTACGGGTAGCGGCGGCGGGTTAGCGGCCAGGTAAGGGCGTGAGAGTGGCGGTTGACTAGACGGGGCGATGGACGGACCGCATTGAGCTCGCGCAGCTTGAGCGCCGCGCGCGACCGCAGGCCCTCGCGCTTGGCCTGCTTGACCACCGGATCGCTCCACTGGCGCCGCACCCAGCGCGCGCTCGCGTTCGACTTACCCTTGAGGCTGCGCGTCTCGCGGCACGTGATGGCCGCACGCGCCACCAGCGACGCCTGTCGCCGTACCAGCCCGCTCATAGAGGACGAAATGGGGCAATCAGGGAGGACAGAGTCGGATTGAGGGTACTGAAATCTAACCATCAGCTTACAAACACGAGCATAAAATAGTTGGTGTGTCCGGTAGAGATTGTCCCGTTTCACAAGCCGCAAGCTGAAAGCCGTGACAACCTGCGGCATCCAGCAACTCGCTTTACGTTGCACTCACGAGGCCTCCAGCAAGCAGCAAACAGAGGCTCCCACAGCGATCATTCCCCCACTCCGATACTCATCTATACATCCATACTTGTCTGCTAGTGGCAGCCGCCGCCGTTGATGGCGCCTGTCGGCAGCTTCTCGTACCGCGTCTTCTTCTTCTTCAACTTGGTGAGCTGCAGGCCGTCGGCGACCGCCGCCTGGAACTTGTCGTGTGGCCGCAGACTGTCCGCGTCGCTCGGGCTGTCGCCCGCCTCTAATGGCCGTGCGGCAGCCTCTAGGTCGTCCTCCAGGTCCTCGTCCTCGTCCTCCGACGACGAGCAGGTGGGCGAGCCGGCGTCCTTGGCGACGTCCACCTTGTGGTGGTACAGGTACATGGAGATGACGACGACGGCGAGGCCGCAGGCGAACTCGAGCGACGGCGAGAAGCGGAGGAAGAGCATGGAGAAGAGCATGGTGAGCATCATGGCGACCGCGTGCGAATAGACGCAGGCCATGTTGTCGAGGAACTTGAGCACGAGCCCCATGGAGATGCCGCCGACGCAGTTGACCACGATCACGGCGGCTGTCCAGCCGCTGTAGCCGTGGAAGAAGCCGCGCGTGGCGATCTCCTCGCGCTCCACGAGCAGCGCGAGCCCGTTGAACAGGATGCCGTAGATGTACAGCAGCACGTTCTGCCACATGAAGGGGCAGTCGCTGCGCCGCTTGAAGGCCCACTCGGTGAAGACGCTGGCGCACGACGAGATGGTCACGCCCGCCAGCACGAGCGCCAGTCCGAGCGCAAAGTTGCGCGGGTCCGGGCTATCTCCGTCCCCACTCCCGCTGGCTTGGGCATTTGCTCCCTTGGCGTCGGTGATGGCGGCGGCTTGCTTCTCCAGGTGGTCTGACTGGCTCGTGACGACGCCCAGCAGCAGCAGCACGACGGCGATCTGGCGCAGCTCGCTCAGTCGGCGCTTGAGCACCACGCGGAAGAGCACGGCGGTCGTGAGGATCTTGAGGTTCCAGAGCACCGCGAGCGTCGCCGGGTCCATGAAGCGCAGGATGACGTAGTTGAGGTTGTTGTCCACCATGTAGAGGAACGAGGGCACGGCGTACAGAGCCACTTCGCGCGCTGGCAGCGACGCGGGCGCCGGCGTGCGTGTCGTAGCGATGGCCAGCAGCATGAGCACCAGCTTGAGCACCTCGATGAGCAGCGTGACCGTCACGCTCATGTACGGCACGCGGCCGCTCTCCTTGGACGCGCTGATGCACAGATTACCGGCGCACAGCAGCGCCGACACGGTCAGCACGCCGATCACTGTGCGCGCGGCGCGGAGCATGTGGGAGGGCAATGAAGGCGCGGCCGGCGAGCCCCACGAGTAGCGATGAGGAAGAGGTAGAGTGCGACCGTCAAATCGCAGAGTAAAAAAAACGCTGAACAGAAAATATTCAGAATTGCCTAGGAATTCGGTTTTGCTGAATAAATAATCGAAAGGCGATCTACGATGCGTGAGAATGAGCTATTCACCCTGTCGCCTTCACAACGCACTAGCCACCAAGTCACATTGCGTGACCATCGAGGTCACTAAGACAATCAAACTCGGCCCCGCGCATCACCATACACACCTCTAACAACAGCCAAGTCGGCGCGCATTCGCTCGGCCGGTGGCGTCCAGCAAGTCGAGACCCACGGACAGACCGGTACCTTTCCGGACCTGCCGCAT
>JAADXY010000368.1:0-25482 GCA_023338065.1 Phytopythium montanum
GACCACCGGCACGTTCTCGCTCGTGTCGACCGACGTTGCCGCGAACGAGTTCCAGTACGCGCGGTCGATAAGTGGCGTGGAGATCGAGAGCACGATGCTGGTGTCACTTGTGGTGACTCCCTCCTCGTCGCGGGCTGGTGTCCCGGTCGTCCTCGACGTCTCTGTCGAAATGGCGGTCGCGATACCTGCAGGTGGATCTTTGTCTGTGGTGCTGCCGAGTGAATTCACATTGGTGGAGTCGCTCACTCTCGTCTACTCGGCCACAATGGAGGAGATCGTTGGCAGCACTGATGGTACAAAAGTCACTTTCCAGCTGCTGTCACAGCTCGCTCCTGGACTTCAAACGCTGAGCATTGGTCAAGCTTATAATCCAGGTAAGCTCCTACTAACTAGTTGTCACAAGGAGCGCGGTTAATGACATCTAACTCTTCTTGTGGTGCCATAGGTGTCTCGACAATTGGGTCGTTCGCGGTTGCAACTGCTGACACCAGGGGATTTGTGATGGAGACTGGAGACTGCAGTGGGTTCTCGACTGTTCCCGGCGCTATCACCAATGCTGTCCTCGCTCCAGTCCTCCCGCATCCAGGCATCGTGTCACGAGTAGCGATCACCTTCACGACGTCGTCCGCTCTCTTCCCGGACGACTTTGTCCACATTCAACTCTCAGTGGGCGAATACGCTTCGGGCGTTGCTCATCTCTCAGCTTCCGTGCTGAGTCACCCTCAGGCTTCAGTGACAGCGGAGTGGGATGCGCCAACGACATCCATGCTGATCCTGCTCACCGGCTCAATGTACATTGACAGTGACTCGACCGTCACTGTCGAAGTCACCGCGCTTCAAATGCCGCCATCGATCCGATCCGAGCTCTCGTCCGCTGTCATCCTGAGCTGGAGCTCGACAGGTCTGCAGCTGGATGGTCCAAGCAGCCTCGTTCTTCGAGCCATCACCGCTGTTCAAGACCTTCCCTGTTCGTGGACGACCTCAACCGCGAGGCCTGGTGTTCAGTCGGATGCGATTATCGCATTTGACATCAGTGGAGGCCTTCCAGCCGGTGGAACGGTTGCGATCGCACTGCCAGCAGCCGACTTCTCCGCTAGTAACTCTCCATCAGTCGTCTTTCACAACCCAGCCAGCAACACAGGGACAGCGTTGTGGGTAGCCGACGACAACGTGCTGTTGATCACAGTCGCCTCGGCCATTCCGGCCCACACTGCGTCAATTGAAGTCAAGATCGCGATGATGGACACACCGTCGTCGGTTCGCGACGCTTCCAGACAACCAGTGACACTAACGACGTTCGACACCGCGGGGATTGAGATTGATGGACCGAGTCCGTTTCAGCTGGACGCGATCGTCGCTGGTATGATCCAAGGCAGCCGGATGTGGACACCTCTGAACGCGGTTGCTGGTGTGACGAGCGACCAACGAGTCGCTTTCACGGTCAGTGGACGGATTGGAGCGGGTGGCCGCCTCGACTTTAAGTTGCCAGACCTGGGCTGGTCATTAGCAGCTACAGGATCCGCAACATTCGAACTGCCGACTCTTGGAGCAGCCGGGAGCACTGCTTGGGACGCGTCAACGAGAGTGTTATCGGTGGTTCTGGCGGCTAATGCCGAACTCTCGGCTTCCAGCCAAGTGGTGTTGCTGATACCAAGTGTCAAGAACCCTCCCAAGGAAGCGGGCGGTAACATCGTACTACTGAGCACTAAAGCTGCTGACGGGAACACAATCGACGGTCCAGGAGCGATTTCTACACTGAGCATTGCTCGAGGAGAGATCGGCGGCGCCAAGACCTGGACGTCGACCACCTCAACAAGCGCGAGCATGCGCAGCAACCAACAGCTCGAGATGACGCTGAATGGGGCTCTACCTACTGGTAGTACCATCCGCGTGGTGCTCCCCGATGTCGGCTGGCGTACAGTGGATTCGACGACGTCAGTTGCCGTGTCGTTCATCACTCCATCGTCTGGCGTCTCAGTCAGTGGAGCAACGTGGGATCTGATGGCTCACGAGCTCTTGATTGCGACTCAGGGCGATCTTGAAGAGGCATCCGACGTCAAACTGCTCATCGAAGACATGATCAACCCTTACTCGGCTGAAGCAGAGCTGACGAGCACAGTCGTGACCTCGTTGGCTGGTGGCGGCATTGTCGACGAGTCGTTCAGTGTCGTCGTGAACCCGATTTTGGCTTCCGGCTTGTCTGAAATCGGCACTTGGGACTCCACACTGCGAACTCCTGGTGTTGTGACTAGACAGACGCTTCGTCTCCTGACTGGCGGTCGACTTGAAACTGGAGCTGGTATCTGTATCACAGTTGGAGACGATTGGGAAGTGATTTACGGCTCTACGGCGTCGATTGTCGTCTCGGACAGCTCCAACACCATCACAAGTCCGTCAACAGAAGTGGAACTGTCATGGTCGGCACCGAGACTTTGCTTCCAGCTACCGAACTCGATCGAGCAAGAGTCCAACGTCGCGATTGAAGTGACGAACGTGCGGACTCCGTCGTCAATCCGCGATGAACGACTCGTCCCAGTCGTTATCTCAAGTCACACCGGCGGAAGAGTGAACCAAGGACTGCTGCGAGTTCATCCCTTCACCGTAGGCTCACTCAACGGACCGCTAACGTGGCAGAGTGCGCAGTATACTCCTGGCCCCGTGTCCGGGATGCTGACTTCAGCTCAGCTGGCCATCCAAACCACTGGCCGGATCCCATCCGGCGGTCGCATCCGTCTAACTCTCCCAAGCTCATGGACGTTGCCAGCCTCGTGCTCCTCTTCGATCAACCAACCTGCGCTGCTGTCCACCGCAAGTTGCACCGATCGAGAGCTGATTGTATCGGTTTTCGACGAGGTGGCTGAGCGAACAAGCATTGAGATCAAGGTCAGCGGGATCCAGAACCCAGAGACCATCGTGGACTCAGAGTTCGCGTCCTGTGAGACCCTCGCGCCAGGAGACGGTGGAGTAATCGACTCCACCGACGCTATAGCGACTGCTGCGATCGTCTGCAAGCTCACGGACGTGTCAAGCGCTGGGGACCAGCTCGTTGCGGTCGCTGGAGTCACAAAATCGTTCCGCTACGTCGGGTCATCGATCGCTCCTAACGACATCGTCAAGTTCGTCGATGCGAGTACAACCAGCGACGCTAACTGCGGTTCTGCCACGACCGGCCGATCAGACGCTGGAGGTCTCGACATCGCCGTTGTTAGCGCCACACTCGACGCTGACCTGCAGTTCACGCACTCTTCACCGGACGGCAGACCCTTTGTACTGTGCTACAAATTCGGAGACAACCCGTTCAAGCTGTACCCTGGCTTCAGCGTCAGTGTCAAGGCGGTCGAGACGATGACGACGCTAGAAGGAGACGCGGACGTCGCGGTCGTCAGTTACTTGAAGATGTGGGTGATCAGTGGGTCCGGACTCGCAGCAAGCGACCAAGTTCGCTGGATAGACGCGGACGTAGTCGACGACCCAACGTCAGTCCTGTCGCCACCTGACTGCCTCGATTCATCCACACTAGCCGAGCTCGACCCATCCGAAGACGGCAATGACCCGGACTTGTACACTCGCTCGCCAACAATGGACGGCGTCTCGGCCCAGTTCTCGCTCGCATTCGCCGACTCGGGTCGCGGGAAGACCTTCTGTCTCTGCTACAAGTTCGGTGACGAGCCTTTCGTCGTGTACTCTGCTCTACGCGTTCAAGTCCGGCAGTTGACGTCCATCGAAGCTGCTGGAGTGGTCGGCAGCGACTCTGTTGCGGTTGTCGACAGCGCCAAGGCGTTCAGCCTTGTGGGTGACGGGATGCAGCTGAACGACCGGCTGTACTTCATCCGCGTCGGGTCTGCCAGTACATGCGAAGCCAGCGCTTCTGACCCAACTCTTCGACTGACCCACACGATCACCGGACAGCCAGGTTCGATCTTGTTCGTTGACTCGGCACTGTCAGTGACTACGAACTTCACGAGCAACTCCGCTGGAGTCCTGGCAATGCCCTGCTATCAGTTCGGCAATGAACCGTTCCACTTGTACTCGGGACTGCAACTCGAAGTCAAGATGGTCACGGGATACACTGGTTCTCTTGGTCGCGCATCGCTTGCCGTCGCTGAAGTACCCGAACCGCTCGCGTTCCTTGGCTTTGGACTGGCTGAAGGCGACACTGTGAGGTGGTCCAGACGCGGCGACGAGTCCTGCGATACAAACTTGGCGTCGTTGACTGCCACTGACTCGACAAGTCTCCTCGACACGACTACGTTGGATGCTGACTCTTCTGGACACTTCAACTTCACCACCGAGCAGACCGACTACACTCCGATACTGTGCTATCGATTCGGGAGCGAGCCTTATCAGCGGTATACTGACATCAGCATCAGCCTCGCGACTTTGCGGGGCAAGACGGCGGCTGTCGGTGCCAAGGACGTCGCGGTTGCATCGGCTCGCAAGACGTTCGTGCTGTCTGGAGTCAACACTGCACCTGACGACCGCATTGGATGGACTTCGGACCTCACTATACCTGAGCCATGTGCCCAGTTGAGCTTGCTGTTGATCCCAGCAGGCGATGCAGTCAACGCTGATGCGGTAGCGACCGGGACGGACTACTTGTCGTTCACATCGCCACGGTCTAGTAGTACCAGCGCCGAGTTCTCGGCCACCTTCGCGCCAATCAACTCTGGTCATCGAGTGTATCTCTGCTATGGCTTCGGTGACGAGCCGCTCAAGCTCTTCAAGGACTTGTACGTGGACATCAAGAGCGTCGTCAACATGCGAGCGCTGCTTGGCAGTCAAGCTGTTGCTGTCGCTGGAGAGCGGAAGACGTTCCTGTTTGACGGTGACGGTGTTGCCAGCGGCGACTTTGCCAAGTTTGTGACCAAGAACGACTGCTCTGCGGTCGGAGTGACGCTACTGAACGTCATGAAGGAGTTCGACGACCTCGACGACATGGCAATGTACTTGTATGACAATGGCGACGCCGTGACGCTCGGCAACTTCCAGTTCAGCACCGCGAGCGACTCGGCGGGTTTGAACCGCACGTTGTGCTACCGGTTCGGCAGTGAGCCGTACCACAACTACAACGACTTCCGCATCGACATCAAGACGATCTGGGGAGTCATCAAGTACTCGGCGACCAGTAGTTTGGCCCTCGAAGGCGCTGTTGCGGTGGTGAATGAGCCCAAGCTCATGTCGATCGTCGGTGTTGGGGTGAGTTCGAAGGACGAGTTCAAGTTCGTCGACGCCTCGACCTTCATGTCGAGCCCTTCGAGCGACGAAAGCGTTCTCGACTGTGAATCTCAACCAACTCAAGGGCTCATCGGTCGAGAACTCGCTGTCGCCGACAACTTGACGTCGTGGTTCCACTTCGACTATGGCTCCAATGGATCGGCCTGGATGCTGTGCTACAAGTTCACCGGCGAGCGCTTTCGGCTCTACCCAGACGTTCGACTTGTTGTCAAGCAACTGACGGCTCTCCTGGACTTGGACTTCCCATACGAGCACGGTTTGGGGTATGTGGCGACGATCGGACACGAGAAGCGATGGCAACCGGTCGGGTCTGGTGTTGCAGAAGGCGATCGAGTCAAGTTTGTCTCGCAGAATGTATTGACCAGCGGCGAATGCGGACTGAACGACGCCAACGTCGTCACTGGGAGCATCGTCATGACTGTGACAACTTCAGCATCAACCTCGACCTTCAGTGGAACGTTCACCGAGTATCCAGCAACAGCGGACGAGGTGTACAACCTGTGCTACCAGTTCCAGGACGAGCCGTTCTCGTTGATCACCAACATCTCCCTCAAGACGTTCGGCCTTGAGACCATTGATCGAAGTGTGGCGCTTGTGGACGCCGCTATGACGTTCCAACTGACTGGATTGAGACTGTCGAGCACCGATCGGCTGAGCTGGACTTCGAGCGCTTCAAGCTGCAGCGCTATGGTCGGGGACGCTGTACCGGTCTCGGATCTACTAACCGTGTCGCTGCTCTTCGTTAAGAGTTACACCAAGCTGTACCTGTGCTACAGCTTCGGTCGCCAGCCGTTCGACATCTTCAAGTCGTTCGTGCTGACGGTAGTGAACGCTGACGTCTGGATCCCGCAGAGCATCGCCATCGTTGCGGATCAGTCGACGCTGATCGATGTGGCTGGTACCTTTGGTATAACGGACTCGAGTGACCAGATCGCGTGGATCCCATCCGACTCACTCTCCTGCTCGGTCGACACCATCAGCACGTACTCCAGCGTCATGGTGACGACTGTCGAGTCTGTTTCCAAAGCCAGCCAAGGATCTTTGCCTATTGCGGGGTCCGCGAGCTTGTCGGCTCGGTATGTCGCGTCTTCGAGCACTTCCAGCGCTTCTCGATCGTCCCTATCGACCTGGAAGTTGTGCTACAAGTTCGGAGCCATGACCAACTACCTGCTCTTCGGTGACGTCCTGATTGACGTCATGAACGTCGACCAAGTGCAGCTGCGTCGTCGATCCGCCTCCAGCTTGGGGACCGTCCTCGCGTTCCAGTTCGACGGTCAAGGCTTGAGAGACTTTGACGAAGCCAAGTGGGTGGCCGCGACAGATGCAGATAGCGATGCCTCCTGCGAATCACTCCCGACAGTCGGCGGCAGCGCTGCAACCAGCGTCATCAACCAGCGCGCTACGTTCACGTTCACAGAGCAGAGCGCGGGAGTCATGGCGCTGTGCTACCAGTTCCAAGGACGCAACTACAAGCTGTTCAAGGACGTCTTGTTGATTGACTCCTCCGCGTCGACAGCTTCCACGTCAGTCACTACTACCACGTCCACTAGTAACAGTGCGATCGCAGGTATAGCAGACGAGCAAGCAGCGGTCAGTAGCGAGCAGATCATCGTCAACCGCGACGTCGCGACAGTCAAGTTGACACTGGACAAGGACATTGCGGAAATCCCTCCAGGCTCCACGGCCGAGTCGGTCTTCAAGGCGTCCTTCGTTGGGTCGCTAGCGCTCTCTCTAGGCATTGACGCGTCCCGAATTCGCGTCACTGGGCTTGTTGCCGGGTCAGTGATCGTCGAATTCGACTTATCGCCGTCCAAAAGCGCCGGCGATCCGATCGTGAGCGAGATTGTGGACGATCTTCAAGCTCAAGTACTGGATTCCAGCAGTGCATTGCGGACTTCCGGGGTGTCTGGTATCGTCCTCAAAGACCCACCGACTGCGGCGCTTAGTGTCACCGTGTCAAGTCCATCGGCAGCATCCACGACAGCCACGTCCATGGTCATCCAGGCGCTCGGGTACCAGCGCAACGGACTGTTCTCGTTCGCCAAGAGCGTGTATAGTGTGACTGAGAAGTCGGGACGTCTCTCGATCCCCATCGTCCGCGAGCAAGGAGTTGGCGGAGAGAGCAGCATCACCATCATGGTACAGCTGCAAGCTGGAGCGACGGCGACGTACGGCCAAGACTACCAATTCGCGTCGTATTTGGTGGTCACCGAGGCTCCGAACAGCGCTCCTGAGGCGTTGTTCGTGCGGTTTGAGCCTGGAGAGGTGATGAAGGAGCTCACAGTCGAGATCCTGGATGATACCGTCAAGGAGGCGCACTTTGAAGGGTTCACGCTCGAGCTCGTCGCTCCAGAGACGCCAAGCGCAGCTCTGGGTGACATCAAGACCGCGACTGTGCGGATATATGACTATGACGACGGTTCTCCGCTCGGTAACTGGCAGTTCTCGACGGACGAAGACACTACCGCCAGACTATCCGGCTGGCAAGTGGTCGAGAATGGCGAAGGAGCACAGGCCAGTAAGCTGCGGTTGGACGGGAACGGAGCGTACGCAGTGGACGCTGTGGTTGGCGACCGGGAATACGATCAAGCGTGCGACTTAGCGGCTCCAACCGGCGAGTGTGGCTTCGCCTGTGAGATGGGGGCGGACCTGAAGACGATGAAGGAGGTCACGGCGGCGTATCGTGCGCTACGACTGAGCGGAGACGGCTACGTTGTCAGCACTCACGGGATCGAGTCGTTCCCGACATCGGTGAGTCCTGCAGTTTTGTCTCTTCATGTGGTAGTTGCTTGGAGACTGACGCTCTGGCTGTGTGTGCTGCTGGTCAGGCGTTCACGATCTCGCTGTGGGTCCGGACGTCCCAAGCCGACCCGAACGCGTGTCTTCTGTCCTACACTGCGACTTCTTCTGCTTCCTCGACGCCGAAAGCAGCACCACTCGCGCTGTGCAACCCGTCGAGCATCGAGCTGTCTATCAACGCCGGCAGTCGAGCTCGAGCGCTGTCCACCTACGTGAACGTGAGCGACGGCGCGTGGCACTTCGTGGCCGTCACCTGGAACGCCGACGACGGACGTGTCTCGCTGTTCGACAACGGCATGCTCGCGTTCAGTGGCGGGCCGTACCGCACGGGAGCGTCTCTCCCCCAGTCCGGCACTCTTGTGCTTGGCCAGCTCGTTCTCTCAGGCTCTGAAGCGCAGTCGCCATGCTTCTCAACAGACTCGAGCACTACCGTCACGCTCAGTGACGCAACGACACTGTCGACTACCTCAACCAGCAGCGACGGCATCACTTGCCGCGTTGCTGATGGAGCCTCGGGGTTCATAGGTGATGTACAGCACCTTCACGTCTGGTCACGGCGGTTGTCGCGGTCCGAGTTGCTCAAGGAGCTCTCGTGGCCGCCTTCCCCTGCCAGCAGCAACGCGCTCGTACTCGGCTGGAACTTCGACTCGGCCAACTTGGACGCGGTCGCGAGCACGGTGGCAGACTTTGCGTTGAAGGGCCAAGATGCGCAGTACCCGGGCTTCATCCACTGCTCTGGCGATGTGGCGTGCGTTGCGGTCGGAGTTGTCCCGAGCGTCCACGGCGCCTTCCCTTGCGGGAGTGTGTACGCCAACGTGTGGCACTTCTCGGCGCCTGAGTCTCTCGTGTCCAAGCTGCCCCTCGCGTATGGCGGTCGCCTGCAGTTCCGCATGTTGGCGCCGAGCTCTAATGGGTCTCCACGTCCACGTCGCGGTCGTCTCTCGGTCTTTAGCGACGGCGGAGCGACGCAAATGTCGCTCTCGCTCGGGTCGTTCGCGCTGCCTGGTCGTACGCAGTGGACATTCTACTCGGCTGTACTGAGAGAAGACTTTGCGTGGATCGACGAGCCGTCGGGTGTGTCGCTGGAGCGAGGAGAGTTCCGAAGGCGACTTGCGGCCGCCTCGGCGTTGTGGATCCGCGGTGATTTGTGGGGTCACGCGACTGACGGGAGCGGTGCGTTGGGCCAGGAGGTGGTCTACTTGAACGACGTCACGTTGTTCGCTCGCTGATCTTATCCGTCATGGCGACGGGCACAAGGTGAGCAGTGCATGCTGAAGTGGTTGGTGATAGCGAACACGGCGTTTTCGTGGATTGGAGTAGTCGAAACAGTCGACGAATAAGAAGTGGTTCCGCTTCGTGTTTGTGGTCTTCCACGCGAGCTAACGCATTACAAACAAACAAGAACGACGCGACTGAGCCGAACGGGTCCGTCTAGTTGCGGCGCGTGCGCGTCTTGCACGACGAGCTAGCGGGAGCGGCCGTGGTCGCAGCCGGAGCAGCAGTGGTAGCGCTCGGGGCCGTCGTGGTCGCAGCTGGCGCCTCGGTCTCGGTCGTGTCATCGTCCTCCTCTTCGCTGGCGGCGGTGGTCGCCTCTGGGGCATCCGTCTCAGTCGTGTCGTCGTACTCGTCGCTGGCCTCCGAGTCCGCTTCGGCATCAGTGTCATCGTCCTCCGACGAACCGGTCGGGGCAGCCGTCGTGGCAGCCGGGGCAGCCGTGGTGCTGGCCGGAGCAGCGGTCGTGCTGGCCGGAGCAGCGGTCGTGCTGGCCGGAGCAGCGGTCGTGGCGGCCGGAGCAGCAGTCGTGGCGGCCGGAGCAGCAGTCGTGGCTGTCGGAACGGCCGTGGTGGCAGTCGGGGCAGCGGTGGTGGTGGCAGGAGCCGTCGTGGTCGTGCTGGAGCCCGAGCCGGCGCCGAGGTCGGACGGGATGCCGTCCTCGACGGACACGCCGTTGAAGTTGAGGATGTCTTGCACGCCCGAGACCATGGCGACGGCACTGCCGTCGTTCGAGAGCGTGAGCTGACCGAAATGGAACTCGTAGCTCGTGGCGGCGCCGCCGCTGTTGGTCACAGTCTTGGTGAGCGCGAGCGTCTCGTCGCCCGTGCTGTAGTACAGGTTGAACTCGGTGGCCGTGACGGCGACGCCGAAGTTGTACCACGTGCTGACTGCGAACTCGGTCTCCCACTTGACATCGAGGCTGCCGCCCGTGTAGAAGATGAGCATGGGCGGGCTCACGGACGCGTCCACGCGGATCTCGAACGAGTGCGACTCGGGGAAGACGACCTGCCACGAGTACTCGTTGACGTACGCCTCGTCCTTCATGAGGCTGAAGCGGAAAAAGGTGGTGCCCGACGAGCCGCTCTCGATGTTCTGCACGAGCTCCGAGCGGCGGAAGTTAGTCTGCCCGCCGAAGATGGCGTCCGCGTCCACGGCGATACCGATGACGCCCGTGTCGTCGTTGAAGCCCGGCGAGCGGCCCGTCTGGTCGATCGTAACCCAGCCCGCCGGGTCGGCAGTGCCGTTCTGCCGCTGCGTCAGGATATGCGTCAGGAACTTGTCCGTCAGCGTCGCGACCGTGATGTCGTCTCCGCGGCCGTCCCAGGGCAGCGCCACGTTGTCGGCGCGCACAATGGGGGCGAACAGCGCGCTGGTGGCCACGGCGGCCACGGCGAGCAAAGAGGAGAGCTGCATGCTTGTCCTGGTATTGCTCGGGGAAGGAGACGGATGCCGGGACCGGAGCGAAATGAGCAATGGCCGTTGGTGCGGACTTGGCGCCGGCTCATGGTCAAGTTGTTGTTCTGTGCGAGCTGTAAAGGTGCTTCCGGTGGGACAGATGGCGAGGCATTGCGGGCCAACTCCCGCCATGTGGTGTCAAGGAACAGGATGTGGCTTCTTACAAATATCAACATGTCGGTGGGCAGTTGCGACCACACGAGGAAGATGCGCTCACCAGCTGTGACACAAGCGATTTCCCTCAACTGTGGAAAGAGGAAGTAACTCGTGTGCTTCTAAGCAAAAGGCAACTTGTTGAGACTGCTTGAGAGCGAGCACACCAGCATCTGTCGTCCAGGAACGTGGAGCGTGAAGGCGTCAACACCTCGCTCCTGGTACTGTAGCGGAGATCTCCGAAGATGTCCATGCCATCATGCCTCTTCCTGTGGTCTTGACGTGCGTGTCTATCCCGGTGTCAGCACGCGTGAGTTCTTTACCATGGACTCAACCAGTCGACACCAACCTGCACTTCATGCTTATGATGGAGCAAGCACACGTCGGATCATGAGGGCGTGTGGGTATTGTAGTAGGCAAACAGTTCAAACATCAATTGCATCGACTTGAAGACGAACTCATCCGATGCCTTCACATGACCAAGGCGAGCGACAGGAGATCTGAAGCGGCGGCACGAGTATTCTACTTGCGGCCCTTGCAGTTGGCCGAGGTCGGAGCCGCCGTCGTGGACGCGGGCTCCTCGTCGGTGGCGTCTGAGGCCTCGCCCTCGACCTCAGAGCTCGATGAGTCGGCCTCGCTAGCTCCAGTGGCCGCCGAGGCAGCAGTTGAGGCTGCGGTCGAAGCAGTGGCTGAGGCGGCCGCGCCGTCGATAGAGTTCTCGACCGACACGCCGTTGTACGACAGAATGTCCTGCTTGGCGTTCATGACTGGCTGGCTGTTGTCGCTCGTGAGCGTCAGTGCTCCGATGTGGAACTCGTACGAGGTCGCGAACTCGCTGACCGTGTCGTGAGAGGCCACGAGCTCGAGCTCGGCGTCGCCCTCGCTCGTGTAGAAGTCGATCGCCGTGGGCGTCGTCGTGCCCTTGCTGACGGCGATGCCGAAGTTGTACCATGTGCCGGGCACGAACTCGGTCTCCCACTTGGCGTCGTACGTCCCGTTGTTCAGGTAGATGATCATGGGGGGGTCCAGCGTCGCGTCCACGCGGATCTCGAACGTGTGCGACTCGGGGAAGACGAGCTGCCACTGGTACGCGTTGAGGAACGCCTCGTCCTTCTTGAGGCTCGTGCGGAAGAACGTCGGGCCGTCCGCGTTGCCCTCGATGAACTGCACGAGCTCCGAGCGGCGGAAGTTGTACTGCGTCTTGAAGATGGACGAGTTGTCGACCGCGATGTTGATCACACCCGCGTCGTCGTTGAACGCCGGCGAGCGGCCGCTCGGGTCGATCGTCACGTAGTCCGCCGCGTCGCCAGTCACGTTGTTGTCGCGCATGGTCAGGATGTGCGTCAGGTACGTGTCCGTGATGGTGTCCACCGTCAGGTCCTGCGCGCGGCCGTCCCAGGGCAGCGGCATGTTGGTCTGCGCGCTGACCGAGGCGAGCGCGGTGGCCGCGCCAGCGAAGACGAGCGAGAGCTGCATCGTTGTTGCTTTCTGGAAGTTGTGGGTCGAAAGAGACTGGAGTGCGAGCGAGCAGATTGGAGAATGACAGAGGCGAACGGACTGTTCAATGAGGCAAACGGACTGCCGATCGTCACATTCGCGAGCACAGCACGCCACAACAACGTTGATCAGCTGGATCACAGTGAACTTGGCACCGATCTTGTCTCTACAGCCAGTGAGCGTCGCCCACCAAGCCGTCATGGCATGCGCTGTGCGGCACGAAGCGCGTGCCGCTTGCCGCCACAAGCCATTCCTGATGCTGGCCCAACATTTGATCTGTCCGCAGCAAGACCATAAACATTTGGCGACCTGTATACATACATTTCACTATGGAACATAGTCCAACAATATTACCAAGTCAATTTGTTCGTGCCTTGCTTGTCTTGTATAATATAATAACTGCTTTAAACTGATGCGACATCATGTTCAAAGCAAATCGTATCTGATTTGATTCGCCACGTCACACATTTGATTGGCATCAACTGAATAATCATGTCTTGTTTTTTGTAACGGCACACATTCCCAAAACCCGATGCTATTGAACTGAATATCCGATGCAAGTTTGTGATTCACTTGGGTTTTAAAAACGTCGTGTTTTGAAAAATGAACATGCAAATCCTTTTGCCTATTCGAGCCAACAACACCAACACGACAACCGATCAAATCGAGGAGACCTGGGACTGTGAATCGACTGCCAAAGAGATCTGGTGGCGGCGCACAGACCGTCTCCAGCCGTCATTGCATGCCTTGCATGCTGTATGCTGCTCGCGACTCACCCGGTGTTGGCTCAGTTGCTGCTGACCTGTCTTCATGCATGCGTCTGGCTTCTCCTCCCTGCACGTTGACCTCCAATTCTTGGCAGCCACGAGATGGCAGGGTTTACAATGGGCGTGGGGCTCCAGCGAACCATGGACACCGCGCACGTTTACCGGACACGCCTCCAGGCCCACGCCGTAAACAAGAAACCGATCGACAGACGCTCGCGGCGAACGATGCTGCTGGGAACGCGGAACGAGAAGGGAGCGGCCAGTTTCCCGAGCCACTGAGTCAAACGCTTCGCTTGGGCTGGACAATTCAAACGATTGGGCGGGCGTAAATGGCGCTGCGAACGTGAGCCCGACATCGCTCGCGTGTGCAGTTTGACTGTAAACTCGCGGACGGACAAGCGATGACGACTGGACTTGAACGCGACGAAAACGACACCGTCGACATTGCTTTGCCGTCCTCTGGCTGTTCATCATCGGTCACTGTCGTTCGTCAGAGCTTATTATTCATTCACGTCCTTGCTCGACTGCCAGCAGCCATCACAACACGCACCAAGGCCCACGCGAGGCTGGCGCTGCCACCGTAGGAGCCTGGACATCACTCAGACAATGGACGCCAACGCCTGCACCTCGTCGCTGACTCCTGCCTTTTTGCCAATGTCACCACAAGGCGAGCGGCAGCGACTGAAGCCGCTCTCTATCAAATCTTCGACCGCCGACCAGCCCAAACGAAGAGAACGCGAGACGCATGCTAATCATCTGAGGAGTCGACTTCGCGCTACGGTCGCTGCTTGCTGGTCGTGGCTCTCAGCCAAGTGCTCCGACACGTTCACGCTCGAGGAGCCCCACCTGGACACCCTGCCGAGCCGTCAGCAGCCACCGCCTGTCGGCTACTCGGTCGTTTGTACCGATGGCTTGGATATCACGGTGGTGATTCGCTACTAAAGCGGGAGTAACTAGACAGGATCAGCCATGGAGAGCCCGAATCGTTTCTGCTACAGTAGTGTTCGATACACGCCTCGTCTCGGCTCCTGTCCTGGACGCAGTTCAAGCGAAAGCGCCGTGCCACCGTCTCACTAGCATCTCGGCATTCAGGACCATGTTTGGAGCCATGTTGCTGCTCTTTGAGTGCGTCAGTTAGTCATCGAGTTCAAGACACTGCACACCACGAGCTCGCGATTGGCACCTCAAGCGATTTAGCGGTCTCGAAGAGTATATCGAGAGCGGTGGCGTGTTGATCTCGAACGACGCTCTTGCGTATCCAGCGTGCGGCGTTCTTCTGACTAGCAGGTGTCTCTTCAAAACGCGACCTAGAACCGTCACCGACCTTGAATCACATGCTCGATAATGCCACGCAAGAAAACGCTGGAGTTGAGAGGTAGCCGTTGCATTTCCTACGCATTCTCGATCGTTCCCGCCTCGCTCCATCGCGAGAACTCGCTGCTCGTGTCCTTGGCTTCAGTGGCGTCGAAGATGGTATCGTTCGCGTTCGAATCCACCGAGAACGACAAGGTCGTATTGTCCGCAGCGACTTCAGAGAACGCCACGATCTCCAGCTTGTCCAGCGCGCGACTCAATCGCTTCAGCTGCTTGATCGTAGTGCGCATGTGGGCTGGTGTGATGGGTACAGGCACTGCTTGAACGGCAAGCTGCTGCAGAACGAGCAGCAGCGCGGCCGACTCCTCCATCAGAGTCTGCACGTCTTGCTTCAGCGTCTCCCTGTGAGTCTCCAGCTTGTGCTCGACATCTTTCAGTCGGTTGATCTGCTTGTGCTCGCGCTTCTTGAGCAGCTTCTCGCGAATCACCAGCGTCTTGAGCAGCTTGATGCTCACGTCTCGGATCTCGGCCAGCTCGGCCCGTGCACTGAGCTTCTCCTGCTCCCACTTGGCCACCTCGTAGTCAAACTGCTCGCGGTCGCACTCGATCTGGCTCTGCATGTCCCGCACGTGCTCCTCCATCCAGCCGATGCGCTCTTGGTAAGCTTCAATAGACTGTCGTGGCACCATTCGTTGCAGCGTCTGCTTCACTCTCTCGTCGCTGACGAGCTGGTCTTCCAGCAGCATCTGCAGTCGTGCTTCAGTCTGCATCGCTGCTTCAGACTGCTCCTCGAACATCATTCGCCACTGAAGCGCGCGAAGGTCGGCTTCTTTTGCCAGTGCGGCGAGATCAAGCAGCTCGCGGGTTGAGCCATGGCCAGCGCGATCACTTGACGCTTCTGTTGGCGTGAACGGAGACGGCTTGGCGGTCAATTGGTCCGATTGGCGGAGAAGCTGAGCTGCGTTGTCCTCACACTCGCATTGGAGTCGCTCCAGCTCGATTTGCATGACGCGGGTCGCCACTTGTGCTTGCTGTTGCTCGCCTAGGTGGAGTGCTGCGGGACACAGGCAAGTATACACAACATGAGATGCTGCGGTTGATGGTACTCGCCCACTAGCAAAGCACTTACTCTCGCGCTGGCCGGCTTTCTGCTGTTCACGACGCAGCTCCTCCTTCATCTCATCGCACTCGTGCCTGTGCTTGGCCTCCAGCAACTGCAGGCGGCCCTCACACTCATCCCGAAACGCGGCGAACCGGTCCGCGAACTCCGTCTTCTCGACCTGTCGTTCGCTCCTCCACTCGTCAAGCGCCAGTCTCGACTGCTCCACCACAATCTCGATGTGCTCCGGGGAAATGACTCCCTCCACGGTCAACACCTCTTCAGTCCGGGGCAGTCGACTTCGAGCAGCAGGCACCGCGTCTGCTATCGCCTCGGAGATGCCGTGCACTGCTATCGCCAGACGCTCCGTCATCGTCTTGTTGTCTTGTGCTTGACGCTCCACCTCTCGTTGCATCCGACTCAGCGCCCGCCTCGCTTCGTCGTGTAATGTGTCACCAACCGCATCATCTTGCTTGGGTGGTTGGTCCGTCTTCTGATCAGTGGGCTTGTGCTCACGGGAAATGAGCCACGCGTCGCTGTCGTCCGAGCTGACGGCTAGTCACAGACGATAGAGCGTCAGTGTTTACCTTTGGGAACGGTCTTGAAGCACACACGGCGAACCTGAGATCCCCGAAAGTCCCGACAACTGGGACAGCGCCAGCTCATCTTCTTCGTCGCTCTCGCCTTCGTCCTCGCAGACACCCAGCTCCTCCGTCGTCAGCTTGGTAATCAACTCTTCACACGTGTCCTTACCCGGTCGATCGTGCTCGCCTGACGCGTCGAGGTTCTGCAGGAAGGACGCGTTCTCCTTGTCCTCGATGGCATGATAACGTGGTGTGGGCTGCTCGGTGGACCCGCGACGCCGGCGGACGCTCTGGATCGCAGCCTGCAGCTCGCGCGCCGCCCTCTGTAGCTGGTCAGGGACGTCTGCAGAGGTGAAGGAGGCGCCACGGGACCGCATAGTGCGCGCCATGGTCGCCATTCTTGTAGTGGCGTCTTCTCGAGTTTGGGCAGTTGGTTGAAGTGGCAACGGGCGTCACAAAGGCCGCTGATTGGTGGAATATGCGAAGAATAGTGAATGGGATTATGCAATAATTGCGATGCCGATGGACGATCCAGAGGACTTTGCCAACGACCTCGCCGTGTTGTTCACACAATGAGCCATCATAGGACCTCCGACCTGGGCAAAGACGCCTGCGTGCAGACGCCAGGCGATGGAAGCATCTACTCCGGAGGAGCCGCAAAGCGCGAGGACTAGCCGCAGGCGCGGGCCTTCCTCCCTGCACCATGTCGTCTTTCCTGAAAATCCAGTGCACTCGTTCAGCCTGCTCCATTAGCAGCCAAAATGCTAATGCATGGTATGTCATCGCTATCCATACCAAAACAAGGTACTACAAACGAATGTCTTCTTCCATGAAATACCCAAGCACACCTTGTTTTAGAAATATTCGCCGCAAAGCGGACATGCGACCTGGCTGCCTTTCTCGCACCCAGGTCGTCCAATTTCGCCCGGCGTTTCGTCCCGACACTAGCGGTCACCTCGGCCCGGAAATACCCGCGGTCCGCGCCGCTCCCTAGCAGTCCAACGCTCGTCGCCAGCACCTCCGCCGCCCTGCCACTTGAAGCCCAAGCCGCGCGCGTCACGATGGACTCGGAGCTGTTGGAGCGCGTCGAGAAATGGGCCAAGGAGGCGCCAACCAAGGCACCGTCCCTTCCGTCCTTTCTCGACTGCTGAGTATGGAGTTCTGACCGCTACGCTCGCCTTCACGCCGCCTGCAGACGCTGCTGACCTTCGCGGACGACAAGGGAAGCGTCGTGGCCTCGCTCACATGCGCGGTGCGTCACTTACTGCTCCCTATCCTAGCGAGTATCGGCCGGTACTGATCGTCGGCGTTTGCTTTTCCGGCAGGACCTGAACCGCAAGACGCAGAACCTCGCGGTGATACTGCGTGCGACGCCCGCGCAGCACCCTAAGGGGTACGTTCACAGCCTTGACCACCTGCTTAGGCCTGTCTACCGGCCGCTAACTCGCTCTGTGTCGAGGAACAGACTCGGTTTGCAACCTGGCGCGACCGTGCTGCTCGTGTATCCACCCGGCCTGGACTTCATCGTCGCCTTCCTCGCGTGTCTGCGCGCTGGTGTCGTCGCCGTACCCGTGTACCCTCCAGGTCTGTTGGCTTCTGTGGTTATCTCCTTTCACCTGTATGGCCATGGCTCATCCAGAACTGCTATGACGGACTTCAGACCCGCGCAAGATGCAGAAGGACATCAGCATGTTTATGGCGGTCGCCCAGAGCTCTCTCGCGCAGGTGGCGCTCACGTGCACGCAGTACGCGTTCGCTAAGAAGGTGGCGGCCATCAAGCAGAAGCTGACGCGGTCGCCGCAACAGCAGTGGCCTGAGCACCTCCGCTGGGTCCCGACGGACGACCTGGTGGACGCCAAGGGAGCAGCCGACGCGCTCGGCTCGGCGCTCAGTTACCCGCGCTCAGAGGACGTGGCGTTCCTGCAGTACACGTCCGGCTCGACGTCGGCTCCCAAGGGCGTGGTGCTCTCCCACGGCAACCTGACGCACAACCTGCGCACAATCAGCTCAGCTCTGCATGCAGGGCGAGACACGGTCGTCGTCTCCTGGCTGCCGCAGTACCACGACATGGGGCTCATCGGCGCCTACCTCGGCACGATCTTCAACGGCGGCACGGGAATCTACCTGTCGCCGTTCAGCTTCATCAAGAACCCGTGTCTGTGGATCCGGCTCATATCCAAGCACCGTGCAACCCACTTGCAGGCGCCGAACTTTGCGTACGCGCTACTGGCTCGCAAGGCCGACCAGCTGCACGCGGACTCGTCCATCGACCTGTCGAGCGTGCGCCACATGATCAACGGCGCCGAACCCGTGCAGGGCGACGCCTTGGACAACTTCTACCGCGCCTTCTCGCCCTTTGGACTCCCGGCCGGTGTCGTCAAGCCCACGTACGGACTCGCGGAGCACACGGTGTACGCCTGCGGCGGTGGAGCGCAGCGAGTGTGGGTGGACAAGGCCCGCCTTGAGCGCGACGGCGTGTTCCAGGTGATCCCGACAGACAAGAAAGGCACAAGCGGAGAACTGAAGGAGATGATTGGCTGCGGCGTGCCGTCCAAGAAGGACCACGGCATCGACTTGCGCATCGTCGACCCGGAGACAGGAGCCGAGAAGAAGGACGGCGAGACGGGCGAGGTTTGGATCTCGAGCGCGTCCAAGGCTCGTGGGTACTTTGGTGACGACATGAAGGCGCTGTCGGACGAAGCCTTCGAGGCCAAACTGACGTATTCCAACGACGGAGAGTACCCGTCGGCCACGTTCATGCGGACGGGGGACCTCGGTGTGCTGTACAACGGCGAGCTGTTCATCTGCGGACGCATGAAGGACTTGGTGATCATCCGCGGACGGAACCACTACCCGCAAGACATCGAGGCGACAGCAGAGAGCCACTCGGAGCTGCGGCCAGGTTGCTGCGCCGCGTTCGCGTACAGCACGGGCGGTGGCGGCAGTGATGGGGAGGAAGAGCAGCTCGCAGTGGTTGCCGAGCTGCGCGACCCGGAGATCTCCCACAAGGCGAGCCTGTGCGGCAAGATCCGCGCTGCGATTGCGCGCGAGCATGGCGTACGAGCGACGCTGATCGTGCTGCTGTCTCCACGCTCGATCCCCAAGACCACAAGCGGCAAGATCTCACGGTCGCGCTGCAAGCTGGCGCTCGAGACCAAGCAGTTGAGTGAGCTGTACCGCAACGAAGACATGATCGCAGGCGTCGACCTGGACGTTGACGGCGAGGAGGCGGGCGATGTCGACGGCGTTCGGGACGAGACAATGGACCGCGGGACCAAGAGCCACAACGGCGCGGTCGCGCCGGAAGGTGGAGACAAGCGACTGCCGTCGGTCATTACAGGGGAATCACCAGAGCGGGTTTACACGGTGCTCCTCGGGGAGCTGGCGCAGCTGCTCGGCATCGACAAGCGCGACGTGGACGTGAACCTGCCGCTGCAGGAGCTTGGGCTCGACTCGATGGCACTGACGCAGCTGCAGGGCATCGTCAGCCAGAAGTTCCACGTGCACGTGGACGAACAGGTGTTGTACGGCGAGGCCACGTCCTTCGTGGGTCTGCACGCCGCGCTCTGCGGCCAGCCAGCGGGTCAGACACGCTCCAATGTCCAGGGAGCTGCAGGAAGCGGTGCTCCCACGTCTGGAGGCGCTGGAGGCAAGAAACCCAAGCTTCTGTGCGGATGCATCGCCTGCTAAGAGACCGACGGCAGCCGAACACGATCAACGGGCCTCGCTGACTTCCCAGGCAGGCGGCGGAGGCGTCGTCGTCAACCAGGAACACAGGCGTCTTGACATACGACAGTCAGCATTTCGCGACGCACCACACGATCGTCGGCTCTGATGAGATCTCGCACGACAGGCTGTATGATCGGCCACGCCATAGCCTGTAAGGCTGGCGATCCTTCTGACCAAATGACATCCGTCACCAACCTGCCTCGCCTTGCGTTGGCTATTCCAGGTAGCTTGCGTTCGTTTCTCCACCTGGCTGGCAACGCGGTCCACGCCCACGTGCTCAACTGCCACCGAAGGCGCTGAACCCCGCAGCCAACCACCTGAACAGAGAGGATACCATAGAGCCCCGACATGGCATGACCAACTTGCCTCCCATGTGGCTCACGCACGCCTCAGGTTCACACCGAATCCCTCCCGCCTCTGCCTCACAGCTCGCTCTCGATCTCGATGCTGATGGTCGTCCATCACCTGGCTTCAGGCACCAACCACAGCGTGGAGACTCGACGGTCCGACCGGCGGAGAACTGGTCTACTGGCGCCATGCCATGGCCACAAAGGGAGATCCGCTGTCTGTCCGTAAAGCACTGCACTGAAAGGGAACGGCGGGCCAACTCGCTAGTTGACGAGGCGGCAGTGGCAACAGCAATGCCACGCTGCTACTCGCACATAATCCTCAACTCGCGGGTGATGCACTCTCACTGACCGTCCGTCATCACCCGACGGACGTCAGTCTGCGGGCCGGACAGATGCATCTCGTCCCTCGTCGCGCCAGAGCAGAGCCGTCGCGGCTCGGGGTCTGCGCTTGCGACTGCATCGCAAACCATTCGCGGCCAGCTGCCCCCCTCCCCTTCCTTGCCTCCCTGTCACGTGACTTCACTTCAGCTCACACACGTCCACAACTCAACTTGTCATCCACCGAGGCGTCCGTCCGCCATGTCGACGACGAGACCTCGTCCGCAGTCCAAGTCCGCCGCCGTCTTCCCGCCCGAGGAGCTCGCGTCCTGGAGCCGCCTGTGCCGCCAGGAGGTGCTGGCCGTGCTGCACAAGCGCAACTCGTGGTACTACGCGTTCGACCGGCACGTGGCGGCTCCCGGACCCGACGGACTGCCCTACGAGCTCGCAAGGCAGACGCGCGACCCGCCAGTACGCAGCTTCGCCACCAAGGCGTCCACGAGCCACACGCTGTCACATGCGTCCCTACCAGCGCCTGTGTCTGCCATCGCTCACGGCTGCACCGCGCTCGACTCTAGCCGCCGGCAACGCGCCATGCTGGCTCACTTGTTCGGCGATAGCCTGGTAGACGGCGGCCTCTTGCAGATCGCCGAGCGACCGACGCCGCTGGACCCGTTCCACTTCTCCAGCGTGTCCTTCATGGCCATCAAGACGCCCGTGGCCAAGGCGCGCAAGTACGTGCTGTTCGAGCTCTCGGGGTCCGTCGAGGACGCCAACGGCGAGCTGCTAGTGTTCAAGGTCATTCGCTCGCTGCCGTGCGACGCCGCCAAGCTCGCGCGGGTTGCGCCGCGCACTGCTGACCTCGACTTTGGCGAGACCTACGTCACGTACTTGATGCGCGGCACGGACGGCGGGCGGCGGACCGACATCAAGTCGCAGACCATGCTCTTCGTGGGCGGGAGCGTGCCCGGCTGGGCCGTCAACACGCTCTCCTCCAGCTTCCTGGACGGCATGGTGCGTCTGGCAACAGTCGGCGCCTCTAGGGTGCTCCAGGAGCGGATGCGGAGCCATCTGCCGACCCCGAACAAGGTCAAGGAGAGGACGGCAGCGACTTCCTCGGGCGTCGCACTGTGCCACGTGTGCCAGCGCCGCCACCACCGACTGCGGACGTCTACGCGCGCGTGCGCCGCCTGTGAGCGGCAGGCTTGCAAGGCGTGTACGCTCAAGCTGCACGTGCTGGCGGCCGACCTGGTCAGCGTGACGCGCATGCGCTTCTGTATGCGCTGTGTGGACGACGCGCAGGTCGCGTGCGGCCGTGTGGAAGCCGCCAGCACCTTCAACGGAGTGCCGACCAGCAAGGACAAGAGCAAGAGCATTGCGGATCAAGAGATGTGGACGCGCCGGCCCCGCAGCGCGTCCGTCGTAGAGTACCTGGGCATGTAACATTGAGAGCACGAGCGACTAGAAGAGACCTGACCGTGGCCATGTCTGACTGTCAGTGGGCTGCCCATCATGCGGGAAGCCGCCCACCGGCTCGTCAGTCGAGCGGACTCACAGTCGACGTGACGCGCAGTCGACGTGACGCGCAGGATAACTGAGACTCTCGCTTGGTTGAGCTTCGACAGCCGTACATCTATGCGAGCACGACACCTGGCGAGTCCCACCCACCTTGTTGAGAGCCGCCGTCAACTGCCGGCGGGCCGGCAGCCGCAGTCGCAGACATTCTCCCGCTTGAACAGGGCCATGAGTGGCCGGAAGCCGCTCTTCTCGCGCGAGGAGCTCGTCTCCTGGGGCCGCATCTGCAAGCAGGAGGCGCTCGAGGCCGTGCGCAAGCGCGACTCGTGGCTGTACGAGTTTGAGCTGCACGTGGCAGCTCCCGGGCCTGATGGACTGCCCTACGAGCCGATTCTGGAGCGCGACGACCCGCCGATCCGCGCGTTTGTGACCAAGGCAGCCACAAGCCACACGCTGATCCGGTTCTCGCTGCCGGCGCCACTGGCATCCGTCACACACGGCTGTATCGGCATGGAGTCGAACGAGCACCACCGGGCGATGCTGGCTCACATGTACGCCGACGACTTCGTGGACGGCGGCATCTTGCAGATCGCCGAGCGGCCGACGCCCGAGGACCCGTTCCACTTCGTCGGCGTCACCTTTCTCGTCTCGAGGGTGCCCATACTCAAGGCGCGCCGGTTCCTTATGTTCGAGCACTCTGGGTCCACCACGGACGCCAACGGCGACCTGGTCGTCTTCAAGGTCGCGCGCTCCATCCCGGCGCAGGACGCGGCGCTAGACCATCAACCTGCGCTGCGCAGCGGCAAGAAGCTTGGCTTTGGCGAGATGTACGTGCTGCTGATGCTGCGCAGCTCGCACGGCGGCACGCGCACCGACGCCGTGCTGCAGGGCATGCTCAACCAGGGCGTCGCCATGCCGCTCTGGGCCTCCAGCAGGCTCTTCCGCGCTCACATCGAGAGCATGGCGCGCGTGGCCACTACTGGCGCCTCAAGAGCACTGCGAGATCGGATGGGAGCCGTCCTCCGCGAGCCGGCGCTAGCGGCCAGGGCGAGTAGCGAACTGGCGCGCCATGCGGCCGCGTGCCGCGTGTGTCTGCGCAAGAAGCGGCCGCTGGCGTCCATGCGCGTCTGCGTCGGCTGCGAGCGGGCCATGTGCAAGCCGTGCACGCAGAGACTGCACTTCGCGGCGCCGGCGGCGCTCAAGGCCGTCAAGCTGCGCTTCTGCCGGCTGTGCGTCGCCGAGGCGCTGAGTGCCGGCGGGCAGCTGGACACCGGCAGCATCTCGAGCGGCTCGAGCCCGACCAACAGCACGAGCACGAGCAATGGCGGCGGCGGAGGCGAGTAGTAGGATAGCGAGTAGTGAGTGGTGAGTGGTGAGAGCGCAGAGAGTGCGTCAATCGAGTGTACAGTGGGTGCTTGGAACCATGTCCTTGGTCCGGCGAGAGAGCAGGCGATCTTCGTGGATGTGCGTGCGCTCGGCTCTGGCCATCGACTGGAGAAAGAAATCGCGACAAACGGCAGCCGCTTGCCCGGCTCGGTGCGTGAACTTCACGGTGAAGGACCGGCCAGCCAGTCGTCCGTCTCCTCTCAGTCCTCTGCTCTCGTAGACTGTCACGAGGCTGACGACGTGTCTTGTCGTGGCCCACTGGAGGCTTGCGGAGAGGATCGCGCTTGCATCAACGGCCGATCAGGGCGACCAGTTGGCAGTCGCAAGCGTCCGTCGCGACCGAAACCGGGTGCGAATCATGGCCAGTGACTGGCGACAGACGCGGTCAATCGGATTGGCGACCGTGGCACGGGCACTGGCGCGACTGCAGAGTTGCACGCGCATGGGCGGGTGCGTCAGCAACGCGGCTGAGCGCGGAGCTTGTCTGTCCGTCAACGCGGCCTTGAACCCGTCGAGACGCGGCAATTGCCTGTCCCCAGACTCGAAATAGACCCGCCCGCCCGCCGCAGCTCTGGACCAGCAGCCAACAGTCCGTCAGACGGATAGCATGAGCGAGGCGCCGAGCCTCCGACGACCGCCCGTGTCCTTCTCGCCTGAAGCGCTGGCCTCCTGGGCTCGCATCTGCAAGCAGGAGGTGCTCGAGGCCGTGCACAAGCGCGACTCGTGGTACTACGAGTTCGAGCGGCACGTGGGTGCCCCCGGACCCGACGGACTGCCGTACGAGCTGGTGCGAGAGACCAAGGAGCCAAAGTTCCTGGGCTACGCGACCAAGGCGTCGACGATCCACTCACTGGCGCACCTGTCGGCGCCCGTGTCGCTCGCGGCCATGGCGCACGGGTCCGTCGGCATCGAGTCGAGCTACTACCAGCGCGCCATGTTCGCTCACATGTACGGGGATAACTTCGTGGACGGCGGCATCCTGCAGATCGCCGAGCGGCCGACGCCAGAGGATCCGTTCCACTTCGTCGGCGTCACCTACTCGGCCTTCAAGCAGCCCGTCATCCGCGCGAGGGAGTACGTCTTCTTCGAGCACTCTGGCTCGGTCGAGGACGCTGATGGCCGCCTCGTGGTCTTCAAGGTCGCGCGCTCCATGCCGGCAGACGACGTCAACCTGGACCGCGTCAAGTCTTCAGGCGCACAGCTCGTGCTTGGGGAGATGAACATCACGTTCCTCATGCGCAGCTCGCACAGCGGCGCGCGTACCGACATGAAGGTGCAGGGCATGCTGCGGCTGGAGACCAAGATGCCGAGCTGGGCCACCGCCACGCTCGTGCAGCCCTACTTTGACGGCATGGAGAACCTGGGCACGGTCGGCGCGTCCCGGGCACTGCAGGACCGCATCCGCGGACTCGTGCGCGACTCGCCCAAGCTGCTCAAGAAGAAGCACAGCGCGCCAGGCTTGGCGACCGCCGCGTGTCGAGTCTGCATGCGTCGCAGGCGCGCATTGGCCTCCATGCGCCTGTGCGTCGGCTGTGAGCGAGAGGTGTGCAAGTCGTGCACCAAGAAGCTGCAGTTTGTGTTGGTCAAGACGCACGAGACGGTCTGGGTGCGCTTCTGCCGGCTATGCGTCGCCGAGGCGCAGTCTACAGGCTGCGAGCTCGACGCCGTCAGCACCTCGAGCGGCTCGAGCGTCAGCGGCAGCACCGACAGGGAAGACGTCGACTCGCTGTCGAGCTCTGCGCGCGGCTTGTCCCTAGACTTTTGAGCCGCCATGAACATGTATACATGCGTGAAGACGCTCCGTCACGTCATTGACGTCAATGCAATGCATGCTGCCGAGTGTCGTCTTACCCCTCTCGCTTGCGTTTCCAGGCTCTCGACCAGGCACGCCAGCAATGGAGGAAGGCGTTGGTGGACAGCTCTGCGCTGACTCACGGACGCAGTGACGAAAATGCCAGTGGCTGGCTCAGTATCTCAGCCAGTTCGCAAGGCTCCCAGCCGGCCAA
>JAADXY010000369.1:0-25434 GCA_023338065.1 Phytopythium montanum
CGCCGCAGCCGCCGTGACCGCCCTCGCGCGGCTTGTTCTTGTTGTCCAGCCCGCCCTGCAGACCGATGTTGAGGTCCTCGCGCATCTTCTCCATGTCGGCTTCCTCGCCGTACTCGCACATGCTCTTGTTGCTGCAGATCTCGTAGACGGCCTTGAGGCGGCGCTTGCCGTTCTTGATCTTCATGGCCGAGCGGAAGCGGTGGTCACGCTCGTCGCTCAGCACCTTGGAGCAGTGGAAGCAGACCGAGCGCAGGATCTTGAGCACCTCCTTGATGAATCCCATGTGGTACATGGGCCGCGCCAGCTCAATGTGCCCGAAGTGGCCCGGGCAGTCGTTCACCTTGCCGCCGCTGCCGCTGTACGTGCCTGTAGGTGGGTGGGTGGGTAGACGCGGACACAGACGCCAGCGGTTAGCCTCTACGGCGACCACCCATACAAAACAGAGGCCAAAAGGGGAAGGACCTACAGTCGCAGGTCTTGCAGCGCGCGCGGAAGTCGCACGTGCCCATGCGCGGGTCGCCGATGCCGCCGATGACCGGGTGGCCGTTCAGGTACGTCTCGGGGCGCGTGATGCCGTCCGGCACGATGCGGTCGTTCACCTTGGTCTGCTTGGTCACCGACATGGCGCGCACCTCCTCCGGGCTGAACACGCCGAACTGCAGGTACTTGACGCGCCGCAGCCGCGCGCTCGAGTACGAGAACTGCGTCGACGACATGTTGGCGCTGGCTGCTCTTCTCTTCTTCCCCTTGCTTCCCCTTGCTTCCCCCTCTTCCTCGGTCCTTTCTTCTTGCTTCGAAGAGGGCGACTGGCCGACTGCGTCCGTCGACTAGTGTCGCCTCCAAACAAGATCACTCGACCAAAACGCCCGCCTTTCTCGCTTTACGCGACCCTTTGGACCGAACAGAACGGACCGCCACGGGTGCGCAGGAACCAGCGAGTTTGCAAGTGAGGGCGAGAGCAAAAAGCCTCCCTTTCGCAGAGGGGGGGCCGTTTCACTCCATCCAGAGTTTCATTGGTTGAAATGTGGCCGAAATGCCGCCTCATTGGATCAAATTAAATATTAGTACTGTGTCAGGCACAAGTATTCGCTACAAGGCGAGGTTTCGTTACTCGACAAGGACCGTCACCCGCAAATGTCCTTCATGAACCCATTCGTAGGGACCTACTTCACCTGCCTGCGAACTCGAGCACGTCCGCCGCATTGAAGCACAGCTGCAGCGCCGCCCTGCGCCCTCCCTCCTCTCTGTGTGCGTTTGACTCGCCGCTCTCCTCGCTGTACTCGTCGCTGTACTCGTCGCTCTCGTCGCTGCGGCCGCTCCAGTCCGAGCACGAGGTGCTGGCCAACGCCTCGATGTCCGTGGCCGTGTAGTCCGCCAGTCGCTGCGGACTCGCATTGCCATCGCTGCTCGGACAACGGCTTCCCGTCACCGCTTCATACTCTGGACGACCTTCAGCCTTCCTCCTGGCCGACCGAGTCGCTCCAGCGGCGTCGCCTCGCTGCGGTCGGAACGTGCACTCCATCATCTCGAGCTCCTGCCAGACGCGCTTCTCGGCGTCCAGCGTCTGCTCGCGCCGCTCTGCCCAGGCCACCGATCGGCGGTAGAATGCCTCGTTGCTCGCCGATGATGACTGGGTGTTGAGCGGTCCCCAGGCTGGGTGAAACCACGGGTTGCGGAACGTGCAGGCTCGCTGCCGCGCCTCCTCTGCGCGCTGCTTCTCGACCAGTCGCCACGCCTCTCGCTGCTGCTGCCACCGCACGTGCTTCTCGTAGATCTCGTTCGCCGATTTGTCATCGACATGGCGAGTGACCTGCTGCTGCTGTTGCTGCTGAGTGCAGTCGCTTGGAGCGAGCGCGCAGCATGGACACAGCCGGGCAGACTTGCGGCGGCTAGATGGCTGCCGACGCGTCTTCATGACGAGTTGCCGACTCCGCGCGCTGAGCTTCGGAGCGGCCTGCAAGACATCCAACGACAGTCGACAGCGGGTCAGCATCAGAGCCGATGGTGGTGGCGACGCATTCAAGCAGTGGAGCAGCTCACCAGCATCACCTCGTCCTCCTGAGCCGCTCGCCGCTCGCTCCGCTGGATCCGCTTCTGCTTGTACCCGTCGGCCATCACGTACAGTCGCTGGACCACATCACTCTGCCTGCCAGTGGAGGCTCGATGCCGTCGCGCGCTCGCCTTGGCAACGTCGTGTTCCATTCTATCAGGGGCAGTCGACTGCCGCTGGTGCTTGGACTGCTCATAGAGACGGTCGAAGATCGAGCTCTCCCTCGCGCGCGACAAGTTGACAGAGTGCGGGGCAAGTCGTGGACCCGCCGCGCGCTGCACTTGCTGCTGTTGCTGTTGCTGGAGCACCCGCTCGTCCCTTTCGTGCTGGTAGATCAGTCCGAGCAGTTGCAGCCGGTCCTCGACCTTGCAGCCAGCAATCTCGTTGCCTCGATGGGCGAGAAGGTCTTTGGACCGCGAGCCGACCGCAGGCTTTGGCTCGCAGGCCTCGACCTCCTTCGTCGCCTCTTGAGCACGTAAGCGGGTCAGCTTGTTCTCCTTCTCGTTCTGCCAGGCAAACAGGTGCGAGACTTGCCGTCGCAGCCGCTTCGAGCACTGTGTCAGCACGAACAAGGGTCAGCTAGCGTCCAGGCTTCCAGGCTAGCGAGCGACCAAGGGCAGTGACTGGCCAGCCCACCTTGTTGATCTCGGGCATGTGCGCACCGGCCTGCTCCTTGACGGCCGCGCGCTGCCGCAGCTCCTCCTTCTTCTGCCGACTCTTGAGCTGGAATCGCTCCATCCGCGCCTGGAAGTCCGGCTCGAAGCTGTCGCTCTTCCTCAGCAGCGCGACCGACTTCCTGTTGACGTAGCCAAGCGCGAGACCAGCAGACTCGCCTTCAGCGTCACTGATGCTGTCCTTGCTGACCATCTCTGTCTGTTTCGCTTGCGTCTCGTGGACAATACACGTACTTGATGCAGGGCGAGCCGGTGCGTTCTCAAAGACGGCGCGTCTGGATTGGAGCGGGACGTGGACGTCGTGCCTTGCCGGCGCCACCCAACTCTTTAGCGCTCGCCTTGTTGTTGGCTGTGGGGCCACCGGTTGCGCTCGAGGCTTTGAAGGCACGACCATGTCGCCGTCGATCGCCACTGGAGAGTACCCGTCACTCGACGCCTCTGGGTACAGGCTTCCTTTCGTTATCTCCGCGTGACCATCGTCCGAGTCGAATGCCATACAGTCGTCGTCGTCGTCTGGAGCGACGTCCTCGAGCTGCAGCATGTTCTAGGCAAGTCCATCGTCGTGGTTAGCATCTACAGCGGGGATACGGTGCCTCGATTCTTGGCAGCAATACCTGCAAGAGATGTCTGAGCGCGGCGACTTCATCGCGCGTGCCTGTCCAAGGTTGCACATGATACCAGTCGACTCGTGAGATCCACCCAGTACTACATGGGTGAGGTCACTTGGCCCAGCAGGCAGCTCGCACCTTGCAGCCGCGCTTCCATGGCAATGGGGGAGGAGGCGACCGCAGACCACGCCACTCGCGACGAAGACGCTTCCACAAGCGCGACGGCGGTCGAGGAGGAGCAGTGCCAACCAACAGCAGTTACGCAGGTGCTGGGCGTCCACGACGATAACTGAGCGCCGGCGTGTACCTCAGTGGAGTGCCTCGATGGAAATAGCGAAGCCGAAATAGCGCCGTCCAGCGACTGCTATGTTGGTATTGATCCCGCAACGTTCAAGTCGGCGCTTGCAGCGCGTTATGCCGCGGGAATCGCAGGCGTTCTGGCGTGTGCTGCACGCACGGATCGAGTCGGCGGCGGCAGTGATGTCATGCTGCCTTGCACACGTGCAAGCCAGGATCGATCCATGGCTTCAACATGGCATTCTTCCGGTTTACGGACATTCCACCGGTTATACCGGAAGTTACTGGTTTGCATTTACCCTTCCCCTATCAACATTGGAGGTAATTACTGTACATAATATCAATTCAAACATGTGTTACGGTACAGAGTGTACCGTAAAGCGTTTCAAATATGATAGGGTAGGGTCTTCAGAAGATAGTACTGTTGTGACTTGCAAAACTTATCGGTGGTACAGTAGTTACTTGCTAAACTAGTTGTAGTACCGTTGTGGTTGTTGAAATTGATAGGGATAGGGTACTTGCAGGGTTAGGTTACGACATACCGGTATCTACCTGCTTCACACAGGTACGTACCGGTACTCGTTCGCCTGACGCAGAAAGATAAAGTGGATCCAATCGAGCGCACACAAGCATGAGCATGGACAAGCGCGCGGCGGCCATGGGCTGGGAGGCCTTCGAGGAGAAGGCCAAGCTGGCGTTCGTGGCGGACGCGGCGCGCTCGCGACTGGTGATCCGCACGCGCATGGGCGGCGGCGGCCGCGCCGGCTCTCCGCGGCGCCTCCAGGTCGTGGCGCGCGTGGCGCACGAGCCGCGCGAGGTGGTCAAGTACCAGACGAGCGAGCCGGCGCACGTCCCGCGGCTCGTGCGGCTGCTGCGCTTCGCCATGCAGGAGGTGCTGGGACCCATGCGCGCGGCCCCCGTGGCGGCCCCTCCGGCTCCTATGGCGGTCGCGGCGGCAGCTTTTGAGCCGGCCGACGCCAAGCCCAAGAAGAAGAAGAAGAAGAGCAAGAAGAAGCACTGAGCGGCGCGCCACCCAGCGTCCATTCTCCACTTTCCACGGCGGCTCCGGGTTTCCCTAGCCGCTAAAACAGGTCGCGCATGTGCACGGTCGTCTTGATGCCGCTGGTGTAGCCCTCGTTGAACTTGTAGCGCACGCGCGCGCGCCGAGACTGGCGGTCGCCGGTTCGGTCATCGCCTTCCTGCTGTTGTTCCTGCTGCTTCTCCTGCTGCTCGCGCGCGAGCTGCTCGCGCTTGCGCTTGGCCTCGCGGTGCGCGAACGCAAACGGGTTGCGTCTCCGCATGGCCTCGGCCTTGGCCGCCTCCTGCGCCTCGCTCAGTGCCGGCACCACGAACGTCGCCGGCTTCTCGACCGCCTTGGCCTTCTCCTTGGCGGTCTGGTCCGTGTCCTTGACCTCGACCTTGTTAAGGGAAGTGACCACGTCGTCGACCCGGCCGCCACTCTCGCTGCGCCGCATGTGCTCCAGCTCGACCTCTCGAGCGACCATCTTGCGCACCAGCGGCGGCAGCGACGGGCGGAGCACCACCTGCTCGTCCTCGCTGTGCTTGAACTGCATCAGCTCGTGCAGCGCGCTGCGTCCATCCACAGGCCACCACAGTCAAGAGCGTCAGTCAGTCGTCAGTGAGTCGCCATTCACAAGCACAACATCAAGCGACGCCACTCACGGCTCGAGCACGTAGATCTCTCCGCCGTCCGGCATGAACTTTGGGCGGAAGGAGAGGCCGAGCGAGGCCATGACGTCGATCAGGCGGCGCAGCATGGCGCGCTCCTCCGTGGACTGCAGCGCCGGGTTGACGCGGCGGATGGCGGGCGCCAGGATGCCCAGCAGCGACGGCACGACGTCCACGACCAGCGCTCCAGTACCCACACGCAGGCTCGCGTGCAGCTGCGCGGCCTCGAGCAGCGCCTGCAGCACGTTGCGCGCGCGCTCGAGCTGCTTCTGCGCCTCAAAGTGCGCGCGCGGGTAGGCCACGCGGCGCCGCGAGCTCGTGCAGCACGCGTGGTGCACCGCCACGGCGGCGAAGGGCACGTAGGCGGCCAGCGCGAACTGCTGCTCGGCGCGCACCTTGCTGTCCCAGGCGTCGGCGAGCCCGAGCCACTCGAAGGCGTCGCAGAGCTTGTTCATGGTCGGGTCGTTGAAGACCATGGCCGGCAGGTTCTCGTCTAACGCGTTCACGAGCAGCGACGCGTTGCCCAGGCCGAGCGCCGCGTCCGCGACCAACTCCGAGGCCGGCGTCGGCGAGAGGGACGTGCGGGACCGCGGCTGGTAGAACACGAGGCTCATGGCGTCGACCACGCCGCGCGTCTGGTCCTTCTGGCCGACGCCGGGCGTCCTGGCCGCGTCCACACCCGGCCGCACGCTCTGGAACTGCAGCGCGTTGACGCAGTAGCGGATGTCGCTCTCGCCTTGCGCGCACAGCGCTCCTAGCGCGCCGGAGGACCGCGTCAGCCCCTCCTGCCGGCAGATGTGCTTGAGCCGCGTGACGAGTCGCTGCGGACTCGGAGCGCCGAGCACGAAGACCTTGGCGAGCTGCCGTAGCGGCCGCAGCACGGACGCGAACTGGTCGTTGCAGATACAGATGAGCGGCCGCGTCAACGGGTGGCGGCCCTTGCCCGTGGCCGCCTTGCCGCCGGCCTTCTTGGCCCGCAGCGGAGCCGACACAATCTCCTGGATGGCCGCGATCGCGCTGCGGCCGTCGCCGCCGTTCATGGCGCCGTCGATCTCGTCCAGGATGATGCAGTTGGGCTTGCGGCTGCCGAAGACGGACTGCATCTCCATGGCGCTGATAATCTTGTTCTTGAGCACGTCGGCGGTCCGGTCGTCGCTCGCGTTCACCTCGATCGGGTTGTAGCCGGCGTGTCGAGCGACGATGCTCGCCAGCGTCGTCTTACCGGCTCCTGGCGGGCCACAGATGAGGATGATCTTCTCGTGCGGCCGCTTGTCTTCCACTTGCTCGCCCGCCGCGTCCTGCCCGACCGGGTGGCTACTCGCCGCCTTGCCGAAGATCCCGCCGGTTGTGCCGCCCGCGTATGGCTTGTTGTTGTGGGCAGCAGCGCGCAGACTCGCGGCCGACGGCTTCTTGTGCGGGAAGACGTACGGGTCCCACTTCTTGAGCCAGGAGAGCACCTCGCGGTTGGTGCGCTCGTCGCTCAGCAGGTCGATGAAGCCCTGCGGTCGGTACTTGTCCAGCCACAAGTCGTTGGAGCGGGGCGTGGTCGTCGACTGGTCCGCCGCGTCGGCCATTTCCTCGTCGTCGGCGATCGTAGCGGCGATTTGGCGCTGCCAACAGGTAGTAACCACCAAGTCGTCAGCCTCCTGCTATCAACTAGGGCCCACACAAGCCCACCTACCTGTCGGATGGCGTCCATCAGCTCGTGGATCGGCACCAGCGCACTCGCGTCCACGTGCTTGCGCATCTCGGCCGTCCGCGAGCTCGAGGTCGACGGCGCCTCCGCCTTCTTCTTCCTCAGGAACAAGCGCGTGCCGTCCTTGAGCACCACGGGCATGGACGCCACGTCGATTGGCGGCCGGCTGTGCAAGTAGCTGGCGGTGGCCGCGTCTGTTGACGTTGCCACCTTCTTCCTCCGCGCTATCAAGTGGTCCATCGGCTCCGTCTCCTTCTCCATCGCTTCGTCGCCGTCGCCGTCCTCCCCCAAGATCGTCGAGCACCGCGCCAGCACCTTGTTCAGCCGCTCCTGGGCACGCGCCAAGCTGTCGCCGGCCTCCTCCTCGTCCTCCTCCTCGCTCGCGTCATCTCCATCGTCTGGAACAGGCTCGCGAGTCGCGATAGCGACTGGAGTAGCGGTTTTGGCGGGAACTGGCGCCGCATTTGGCCCTTGAGACAGTTTGCGCTCAGCCTCCTCGACGGCGCGCAGCTCCTCCTCCGCCGCCTCCATCTCGTGCGCGTGCATGGCCTCCCACTCGTCCATCTCGTCCAGCTCCTGCTCATACGCGTACACATCGGCGTCGTCCATGGCGATCGCCGCCCTTGCCGTTGACCCGCAGCCCAACTTGCTGTCTGGGGTTACCGTGCAACTGGCAATGAAAAACGCGCGAACCACTCTGATTGGCTAAAATACTGTCACTTGATCTCAGTATTGGTTCGGTGTATCCATTCGAGGAGTGCTCGAAGCGTCGCAATGCTCAAAAAGCTCAAAATGGAGAAGCTCGACCACTCCCACCAGTCTTTAAGAGGGACCACAGACGTAACAGCCACAACCCACCGCAGCAGCTCTCGCCATGGACGTCGCCAAGGAGGTGGAGCAGCTGGTGATCGAGATCCGCCGGCTGGGCAAGCCGCAGGGGGACAAGTTTGGCGTGAGCTTCGGCGAGCTCTTCGACGACGAGCGCTGCCAGGACGTGTTCGAGGCGCTCATGGGCACGCTGCGCGCCGCCAAGCGGCTCAAGAAGATCGACTACCAGGGCCAGCTGCTGCTCAAGGGCACCCACGACAAGGTCTTCATCGAGCTGTGCGCGTCCGGGTGAGATCCGCTGCGCCACTTCAACTCTCGGCGTCTACGATTTGATCCCTCCCTCCTGCCTTCAAGGCGTCGCCCCTAACGCCGCAATAAATACCGCATGCTTACGCATCATCGGGTCTGGTCCAGCTGGGTCGACGAGGCGCGGCGCTCCAGCGTCTCGACCAGGTCGATGAACTCGTCCATGGCGCCGCTCAGCTCGTTCTCGCACTCCTCGACCATCTCAGACCGCCGGCGCTGCACGTCCGTGATCGCCAGCGTCAGGTCGTCCATCTCGGGGCCTGACAGTATCGACTCCAGCAGGTGCTCCGACTCGCGCAGCACCTCGTCGCTCTTTGACACCGAGTACGAGGCTGCCGGGTCCCTTGTTGACGCCCCGCGCTTCTCCATGGACTCGATGACGCCTTGGAGACGAACGACGTGGCTCTCGTAGCCCTGGATACGCTCCTCGCACTCGACGATGCGGTCATTTGCGCGCAACAGCTGCACCAAGTCGTCCAAAGGGCCAGGCAAGTGAGTAGAGGACTCGTTAAGCACAGCCACGAGCGCTCTCACCTGTTGGCTCAGCTTCTCGTTCGCGTGTTGCTAGTGCGCCAAACAGGTGGTTGCCCATGAGTGACGACGACCTCACACAACAGCAATGGACGGAACGACTGACCATGGCGGCCAGCCGGCTTTGCTCGAGCATCCGCTGGTTCACGGGTATCGGCAGCCCCGTCGAGCTCACGAGCATCCGCTCGCGGGTCCACCGCCGTCGACGCACGCGGTCCTCCACGGTTCTCACGCTAATGGACAGCAACTTCCAATGAGCATCACTGCTTCTTGACTCAAGGCAGAGACTGGAGGCGCCACGCACCTGCGGTGAAGCTGGCTGGGGTCGCTCAGCGCGCTCCAGGACGCCGCGTACACCCATCCGCTCTCGTCCGTGTGCGCGTGGATGTCTCGCCGCCAGTCGCTCACCCACTCCCAGTGTTCATTCGGCAGCGCGATCTGCTCAGTCCACCATGCCAGTGAGTCCACCGCACGTCGTCGCATTGCACCCCACTCAGCCAATGCGCGCGCACCCTGTCGAACTGCGTCTCCGCTCCATTGGCGTCGCAGTACGTTCGAGTCTCTAACTGCCCGCCGTGCGACGCCCACGAGCTCGCATACAGCGCCTGTCTCTCGAAGATCTCGTCCATCGCGCGGTAGGCGTCACTGGCGCTGTCATTCCGCCGACGGAGCGCCGCCCCAGGCCGCTCGTGCGCCAGCTCGCCCTGATACCGCTCGACCAGCTGCTCCATGGCGGCCAGCTCGCTGCCATCCTCGTCCTTGTCAGACCGCATTGCTGCTACTACCGCCGCGCACTTGATGAGTAGTATGTCGACGCCACGCACCTCCGCAGCAGCGCACACTCGTCCTCCAGCTGCCGCTCGCGGCTCGTCGCCATCGCCATCGCCGCCCAAGTGCAGTCGAGAATTGCATGCTTGTCTGATTGCTTCCCACCGTCATTCAGAGGCAAGTTGATTGGCTAAAACTATCGACCAATCACCTTCTTTTTACGACGAGGACGTAATTACACACGCCGCCGGCTTTCTTACGAGTGGCCACGGCAGTCCAGTGAACCGCCAAACAAACGAACGCGACCAGTGGCAGGCAGGCAAAGCCGATGGCCGCGCGCTCTCCGCCTTCCTGCAGCCCATTCGGCGATCGGCGCGTCCAGCAGCAGCAGCAGCAGCAGCAGCAGCAGCAGCAACAGGAGCAGCAACAGGCAGGAGCAGGAGGCGGAGGCCGCGGACGTCAAGCCGACTGACTGCATGTGTGAGGCGTGTGTGTTCATGTTTTATCGCGGTGCTCAAGTGATTACACAACTAGATGACGAGACTGAGGGGGAAGGGCGGGTCACCTGCGCTGCGTTCTGCAGCGCTCCCGACTCGACCCGGACGCCATACGTGAAGAGCATTCGAGGCATTTGTATGATGAGACCGACCAGCAGCGAGCAGTGAGCGTACGTACGTGTCTGCATGGTGTATGATACTTGTTGCATGTCTGTCTACCTGTTTGCATGTCTGTATGAGTCTACAAGGCGGCCGCTTTCGATGATGATCGACAAAATATTTGCTACTCTTGACCTATGATGACGACACTAGTAATCACCAAGATCGCTGAGAAAGCTACCGCTACATGGCGCTGCATGTGTACATGTACCTGCACGAGGAGGGCAGTGACGAATGCTATAGGGACATCTGAGTCGCAACGGGGTGTTGTGCCCCATTGCATGAAGATATCGCATAGTGGAATCTCATTACCTGAGCCCTTCTCCTTTCCATCGCTCGCTCCGAGTCTGTAGGCTTCTTCGGCCGATCCCCAAGGTATTGTCAAGTTTTCCACGCCCCGACTCATGGGCGGCGAAAGCCGAAGCTTTGGGACAGCGACGGCTTCTGGACGGCGACCTGTGCGCTCGCGGACCCGCTCACATGAGGCGGCGGCAGCAGCAATGTTGTCGGCGAGCGCGCGCCGTCCCTGCCGACATCCTGGACCTCGTCACACTTCCTAGTACTTCGCAACAACTTGTAGACTCGTCGCTATCAATAGACTCGAATTGAACCCCATCACATCGCTTCTTACGCCCTCAATCACCGCCTGCCATGGCTCCGAAGGAGGCTCCGAGCTCCGTCGTAGTCGCTGGAGGCCGCCGCAAGCCGCTCAAGCCGCTCGCGGCTGCTCCTTCACGAGGCGGAGGGCTGCGCGTCGGTCGCGTCGTCTCGGTCCGCACCCGCAGTGCCTCGCTGCGAGCTATGGCTATGTAGGCTCACACTGAGCTCTGAACTCGGCAGGATGCGAGAGGAGTGGGCGAGGCTGGACTGCCCCCGCTGGGCGGCAATCAGCTGAGCAGCGTGATCCAGGAGGACGAGCAGCGCATGAACGCGGGTCTGATCGAGCTGCTGAGCGCCAAACTCGCCAAGAAGGAGCGCGAGAACGAGCTCCTGCGGCGCAAGCAGGTCGGGTTTGGGGGCTCGAGAGTCTCGCTCGAGTCGACTGTAGGGACGACTCACGGTCGGTGAGTGGCTGCAGGAGGCGTTCGACCGGCAGCAGAGCGACCTCGAGGGCTTCCTTGAGCGTCAGCAGCAGGAGACCGAGCGCGTGAAGGCCGAGCTGTCGAGCGCCAGCCAGGAGCTGCAGCGACAGCTCCAGCTCATGCAGATCCAATGCGAGCGGGTGCGTCTCTATCGGCTCGGGTTCTGACAACAAGCAGCCGTCTCAACACGCCTTGGTCGTGTGTGTGGAGCCAGCTCGGGGCAGAGCGCGACTCGCAACGAACGGCAGCTCAAGAGAGCAAGCGGTTGCTGGAGAAGACGCGAGTGCAGCTGCAGGCCAAGACGAGGGAGCAGCAGGCGGCCACGGAGCAGCTGACGCAGGAGCTGCAGCGGTGCCAGCGCGAGCTCAGCGAATCCGAGAGGCGAGTCGTTGAGGCGAAGAGAGAGCAGCAGGCGCAGCTCGCCACGGTGAATGAGGAGGAAGAATCAGCTTCCTTGCTGCTTCTCTCAGTCGTCTAACGTGCGAGGGTGATGCCAGACTCTTGGGCTCGAAGCGACCGTCCAACAGCTTGAAGCCGACCGTCAACGCCTTCAGGAGACTCAGCGGGAGCTTGAACAGGTCGATGAGCGTCCCATGAACGCTTTAAGGTGCTTGAAGACGGCTGACGGGTTGTGGACGCTGCAGAACTTGGCGTTGGAGCTCGAGAAGCGCGCAGGTGTCGAGGACAAGAGCAGACTGCTGGAGCAGGAGAAGCAGCTCGTCGAGGACAAGAACCGGTCGCTAGCCAAGGTGAACAAACAAACACCAGGCTCTCGATGGTGCTCCGAACTCACTAACGCCCTGCTTGTGCTGCTGCTAAAGACCCTGAAGGAGACCAACGCGAGAGCTGCCGACGCGGAGAAGAAGCGCACGAGTCTGTCGCGGACGGAGGAGCAGCTGACTGTGCAGCTCGCCAAGCTCCAAAAGGAGAATCAGGAGACCAAGGCGCGAGTTATTCAGCAAGCAGCACAAGGCAAGAGCCTGCAGACCCGCGTGGCGAGTCTCGAGACGGTCAACCAGGCGCTCGAGCTGAGAGTCAAGGACGCCGACGGAGAGGTCGAGCTGGCGCGCAAGAGCTGCCGCGAGCTGCATTTCCGCGTCAAGCAGCTGCAGGAGGAGGTCGTGTACCTTGAGAGGCGCAAGAAGGCGGATGAGGCAGTCAAGGAGGTCGTCGGGGGTCCTGAAGCACCGCCAGATATACTAGAGACGAGTAAACGGCCGCTGCAAGGGGAGGAGGAGGACGGAGACATCCCCGCGTGGATGAGGTAGTTCTGTCGGGTTCAAAGTACATGATTTGGCGTCTGCAGCGAGTGCAAAGACGGGTTCTATCCGCTGGCAGTCTCGACCGCCACCACTGTAGTCCCCTCGCCTTCGGGCCGCTTGCGCTTGCCCAGTACGTCCATGATGGCGGCCTTGAGCTCTGGCGACTTGACGCCCTTGACGCGCTTGGGCTGCTTGCCCAGGTACGAGCCGCTCACGCGCTGCGAGCGCGTCTGGTCGTTCAAAATGCCCTGGCTGAGCTTCTTGGAGCCGAAGAAGTCCCGCACGCAGAAGACCGTCACCGTTTCTTGGTAGTCTGCGCGGAAGGAGGAGGAGGAAGCAGTAGGTGAGTCGAGTGGAAGCGGCGGAGATATATATATATAGAGAGCGACGCGACGCACAGGAGAAGTTGCTCTCCTTGAACTCGTGCTTGAGCACGGGCTTCTTGGCCTTGGCCGGGTCCGGCGCCGGCGGGTTCTCCAGCACTGTAGGCGTCGCAGTAATGAACGCATCGTTAGCGAACGTTTGATACCGGTTCTAGGTGTGGACGACGTCGTACTGGCGGCCATCAGGTCGCTCTTCCTCGACTTCTGGTGCGCCGCGCAGGCGTCCGAGTGCGCCAGGCAGCACCTCTTGCACGCGTTATTCACGCAGCCTACACCCGCACCGCCATTCGCAGTTAGCATGGCAGCCATGGTCTCATTGAAGATGCTCAACCGACAGCCACGCACCGCTCGCGATCGGCTTCTTGGCGGCGCACAGCGCGCACGTCCTGCCCTCCGCCTTGGTCTCCGTCTTGGTCTCGATCTTGACCTCGGTCTTGACCTCCGCCTCCGTATTGGGCTCCGCCTCGGTCTCCTCCTTGGCCGTCGTGTCGCTGACCGCCGCGCCACTCACCTCACCGACCGCCACTACGGTCCCCTCCAGGGCCACGTCGTCCCCGCGTCTGTCGCTCGCCTCCACAGGCGTGGCGGCGACCGTGGCGGCGGTCATGTCGACGTCCTCGGCGCTCATTTTGGGCGAGTGCTTGCTTCCCGCCAAAAACGGAAACAACACTTGTACCTCATAATTGGTACCCAAAACAGTACCATGTACCTTTGACGTTGAGGTGTGGCACATCATGCCACGTCGCCCCCAAAGCTTCTCGACTTCAATGAAGTCGTTCGACGACCCAAATTAGACTACTTTGGGTCATCGAATGTATTTTGGGTGTATATGTTCAGTAGTACCGTGGGGGGGGGGGTACTCTAGTTTTGAGGATAAGCCAATCGCTGATTTGATCACATTCTGTTTTGTCCAATCCGAACCCACCACCAACCCAGGTTACTCCTTCGGAATGCGTCGGTTTTCGACCAATCAAATGCCCGCAATCGGATCCCGAGCACGGCTGACTCTCCCAGTGTGGGAGAGCATCGAAACCCAAACGGTCCGGGACCGATTCTCCGGCTCGCAACTCGACTCCAAAGGTGGTGACGGCGGTTGACGGAGGCTCCAGGCTTCAGGCGCGAGGCTTCAAGAGCGAGAGCGCGACTAGGAGACCAGAAGACGGCGAGCATGGCGACGCTGCACGTCAAGACGACGGCGGGCAAGAAGTTCTCGTTCGAGATCTCGCTGGACGCGACCGTGGCGCAGTGCAAGGCGGCGCTGGTGGCGCACACGGACGTGCCCGCGGCGCTGCAGCGGCTCATCTACAAGGGCAAGGTGCTCAAGGATGACCAGACGCTGCAGAGCTACGGTGAGTGCGGCCATCAACCACTATCAATCGACCACAGACCGACCGACTGACCGCTCAATGCAGGCATCCAGGCGGAGGACACCATCTTCTTCGTGCGCGGGTCGGCGCGTCCAGCGACCCCCGCACCCGCCCCAACCCCCACACCGGCCGCTACTAGCGCTGTACCGCCTGCTGCTAGCCCCGCGCCGCCTGCTGCAGCCGCATCGACGGCCAACCCATTCGGCTTCCCGCTGTTCCCACCCGCTGCTGGAACTGGAGCTGGTGCTGGCGCTGCGAACCCGTTCGGCGGGATGTTCGGCGCGGGAGCGGGCGGCGCGGGGATGCCGGACATGGCGACGATGCAGCAGCAGATGCTGCAGAACCCCGAGATGATGCAGCAGATGCTCAACTCGCCCATGATGCAGGGCATCCTGAACAACCCCGAGATGATCCGCGGCATGATGCAGAGCAACCCGGCGATGCAGCAGCTGCTGGAGCAGAACCCGCAGCTGAACCACATCATGAACGACCCGGAGCTGCTGCGCCAGAGCATGGAGGCCATGCGCAACCCCGCGGCCATGCGCGAGATGATGCGCAGCCAGGACACGGCGCTGCGCAACATCGAGAGCCACCCCGAGGGCTTCAACGCGCTGCGACGCATGTACCACGACGTGCAGGAGCCGCTCATGGACGCGGCCACCAGCGGCGCCGCCGCTCCTCGCGGTCCCGCCTTCACCATGCCCGGGCTAGCAGGCAACGCTCCCTCCACCTCTTCTTCCTCCTCGACGGCGACACCCAGCCCGACACCCGGTGCTGCGCCTACCGCGGCGGCTTCCAACCCGTGGGCGATGCCTGGTGGGTCAGGCGCCGCCACTGGGGCTGGAGCTGGAGCTGCTGCGAACCCGTGGGGAGCTGGAGCCTTTGGCGCCGGGGCGGCTCCTGGCGGCGCGCCGAACCCGGAAATGATGGCGCAGCTGCTGCAGAGTCCGCTGTTCCAGCCGGCGCTGGAGGAGATGACGCGCAACCCGGAGCAGTTCCTGGCGCAGATGGAGCAGATGAATCCGCAGATGGCGGCCATGCTGAACGCCAACCCGCAGGCGCGGCAGATGATGGCGAACCCCGAGTTCCTGCGCGCCGCCATGAACCCGCAGAACATCCAGGCCATGATGCAGATGCAGAGCGCCATGAACCAGCTGAGGAGCTCCGGACTCATGCCTGGGTCAGTCAGTCTCTCTCTCGCTTGGTCCACGACATCGACCGAGTCTCTCTGACCATCGTCTGTGTGTCTGTGTGAGCAGGATGGACGGCTTGAACCTCGGCGGAGCGGCAGCCAACCCAGCCGGCGCTGCCTCAACGCCCAACCCGTTCGCGGCCTTCGGAGGCGGCGGACTGGGAGGCTTCGGCGCTCCTGCAGCTGCCCCCGCCGCCAACCCGGAGGAGCAGTACGCGTCGCAGCTGACGCAGCTGAGCGACATGGGCTTCTCGAACCGCGAGCAGAACGTGCGCGCACTGCAGGCCACGTTCGGCAACGTTCAGGCCGCGGTCGACAGGCTGCTCGGCGGGTTCGTATAGGCCGCGTGGTCATGTGCGAGCGACTGGGACGCGTCCGGTTTGGGAGCAACCGACACCATCCAACCTCGACTGCCAGCGCCGTAGACATGGCTGCGTAGCGTGGACGCCACGGAGCTTGAGGCGACGTAGTCATCGCTCAATCCCACCGCTGATGCAGCTGTCCACTGTGCTGTTTGTCGTGTCTGGAGCTTGCAGTCGCGCTCCACATGCTCAAACTCGACCATCATATCGTCACCAAGGGTGTTGTTGCTCTGGATATGCGGAGAAACCTCTGGATCAACATATCCAGAGCTTCCCCAACAAGAGTCCAGTATTCAGGTACTACCCGGTCCTCTCATCTGGAGGTCAACGCAGTCATTCAAATCTCTGCACCAGTGGCAGCAACATGGAGCGAGGTGAGTCGGCGCGCGAGCTGCTGCGTGCGAGCGCCTCGGACGCGGCGGCGGCCTGTCAGCTGTTGGCGGCGATGGACGCGGATGAGGTGGGTATCTCAGCGCTTTTTTGACGGTCTCTGGACTCGCTTCCTGTATCTCTGACGGCGAGTTGAACACCACATAGTTGGACGGACTGCTGGACGGCATTTCGCGGCGCGACGGCGGCAAGAAGGCGCGTGGAGAGGCAGACGAGGCCGGCGCGAGCGACGACTGGCTGGCGCTGGCCCACGCGCTGCTGCAGAGCGACGCCACGCGGCTGCGTGCCGCCACGCGCGTGCTGCAAGTGCTGCGGACCGGCGCGGCCAGTGAGCTGGAGGCCATGCAGCTGCTCACGGAGCTCGCGCTGGGCTACGCACTGGCACTGGACAGTACCGGAGACAGGAGCGGTGCTGGCCGCCAGCTGGCGCGCCGTAGACTCCGTGGAGAGGTCAACCTCTTGCTGGACGCCACGTACCGACTGGTAGGTGACGCTGCAGCGGACGAGCAGCTGCGCGGTAAGGCGCTGCCGCCACTGCTCGGACTGGTTCCCGGCCTGCTCGGGCTGCTGGCGGAGCTGGCGGGCGACGCAGCGGCGGGTCCAGCAGCCGATCCCGCGGACGAGGATGCGGTCCACGAGGTGCGGTCACTTGTGCGGTCGTACCCATTGTGAAGCTGGCACTAACAGACGTGAACTGCTGCTGACAGAGACTGGTGGGGTTGCTGGAGCTGCAGTGGACTGCACGCACGCTGCCATTTCTGCTGGACGCTCTCAAGGACAGCGCGGGTCTCGTGTCTCCCGCTGGCTGGCAGCTGCTACAGGTACACTGGATTCGTGGAGGCTAGTGAGTCGCGGCGCTCTGGTACTGACCTGATGATGACCACACGGACGGCAGGAGAGCGTGCGGCACATGGTGGCCGTGACCGCGCAACTACCCGCCGAGGCGGCCAACCTGATTCTACGCGAGTGTGTAGCCGTTGCCGGCGTGACGCGCAGCACGCAGTGGGTTGACATTGCGCGCGTGCTGCTCCGCCGGCTGCCCGTGCAGTCCAGACAAGAGGCCGAGTTCAACCTCCAGATGTGTCTGCACCAGTCGCAGAGCCTCGTGGGCCTCGTGACGCTCGCCACCCGCAACGCGGCGACGTCCAGCGTTGTCCCAAGACCGGAGCAGCCGGATCTTAGGGACCTGGACACGGCAGCGGACTGGCACGACCTCGTCTTCCTGCTGCACGCGCTGCAGGCGTCCAAGCCCATCCTACACCACCGGTCGTCGTCGTTGCGGGTTGCGAGGGAGTCGGCCGTGTTCAAGGACATCCAGGACCTCGTCTGGCGCATAACCGTCGACGACGTGGGTCACAACTGCGGAGGAGCTGAGCCTCACCGGTTACTTGCGACTCAAGCTACGAGCTCGCAGCTGGCGGAGCAAGCGGTCGAAGAGCACGTGACCGATCGCGTCTCCAAGGTTATCAACTTTGGGGGCAAACAGGCGTACGCGCGCGAGTGGAAGGCGCTGCTGCTGATGGACGTGGCGCTGTACTGGCTCGACCAGTCGAGCTCGACGCTGCACCAAGACCCGAGCGAGAAGGAAGTTCAAGGAGACTGCCGGACCAAGCGGAATCTGTCCCAAGTGGTGCTGCTGGCCATATTCCACAAGGTACGCGCGTGCTTTGATCACTGGCGGCTCATTGTAGACGATGAGAGCTGACGCGGAGGTTCTAATGACTGGCATGCAGGCTCCAGAGGCCCAGAACGAGATCCTCCGCTCGCTGTTTGAGCGCTGCCAGCAGCTGCCGACCGCCAAGGTACCGCTCGACGATCACTGGGCTTGAGTTACCATCAGGTCACTGACTTGCCGCGCTTCAGGTCAGCGTCGGAGTCCTGCGCATGCTCTTCGGCTCGCACCCTCAAAGCCTGCACTGCCACCTCAACGCGATTCAAGATTGGCTCGGGTACGCAGTCAGTCAGGCCCCTTTCGCTTCTACTGTATCGGAGACCAAGCTCACGATTGAAACCCTGGGTGGCAGCGTGCACTTCCACAGCTCGTTCCAGTCGGCAGAGGAGGTCTTCGTGGTCGCCTCGCGGCTATCAATGCACCACCGAGGTATGCTTCTTTTTCAGCCAACTGCTGATGACCCGATCTGCCTGACTGCTGTGATCACTGCGTTGTGTATCCAGGGCTCTTCAACTTCCTCATGGTGTTCCTCCGGAAGCTTCTGTCGACGAACAACCGCTCACAGCAGCAGTTTGCTATCAATTTGTGGTGCACGTGGCTTGAGACCGGCTTCCGCTTCGACGAGCAGCAAGAGGTGCATGTGTCTTCTCTTATAGCCGGGTCACCATCCGTGTCTAACACTCGCATGCTCCTGGGTTACTGCAGGAAGAGATCCTGGCGGCCATCAAGAGCGGCTTCATGGTGTGCGCAGCCCTCCGTCCGTGGTCCATGGGTCGACTGCAGCAGGTGTTCCGGCGCAGCCTTCCCCTTCAGCTCCGCCCCGCATCCCAGACAGACCTGTACCAGTTCCTGTACGACGAGGTGGGCCGCTTCGTCCAGCCGACCGCTCGCCATCAGCGGAGCAACATCCACAGCGACGTCGAGAGTGAGAGCGAGGACGAAGACGAGGACGACCACTCGCTGGGTCTTCGCTTCGACTTCTGCTCGCTGGACGAGTTCTACCTACACGACTCGAGCCCCCAAGGAGCAGCGACGGCTGGACAACTCTTCCATCGATCCCTGTCGTGTCTACTCGCGTTCGAGAGCGCTACATCGGCTTTACCAGGCGATGAGCTGTCGACTGCAAGCTCTGCTCGAGAAGAAGGCACGGCGATCCGGCGCTGGGTCGCGGGCTTCGTCTCTAACCAGGACCTGTTCTTCCACTGGATGTGTCGGAGCTCGGAGCAGTCGGCCGGTGCGTCCAGCAAGCGGTCGGTGTGGGACTTCTTGGCTCGGATGTTCATCGCTTCAGCGCTCTGCACCGCCACGATCGACCTGCTACTGGAGCAGCACCAAGCCGAGCTTGAAGGCGCATCGTCGAGGTCTTCTGGTTTCAAGACGATCTCGGTATGGTCGGTGCTCGAGACGGAGTTCTGCGTCCACCGTATGATCCGAAAGACGCTCCAGGAGTCGGAGAAGAAGGCGTCCTGGGCGGTTCCTCGCACGTTCGCGAACTCGTTGCACCTCGGACTGGCGCGAGCGCTGCGGCCTCACGCGTCGACACTGCTCGAGCTGTTGCGCCAAGCCGTGACGTCTCGAAGCGGACTCCGGGAGGACTCGACGGTCTCCGGCATCTCCTTCGACGGGTTCGTCTTTGTGCTCGACCTGTTCACACACTCGGACGTGACCGAGGACAGGCAGAGCAGCAGAAGCCTGGGACGAACGTCCGAAGACCGAAACGACAAGGCCGTGCTCGAGACGCTGCTGCTGTTGTATCGCGACATTGCAGACCGTCTTCGTTCTCAATCATCACCAACGTCGGCAATGAAAGGCGAAGGCTTGACGACGGGCATCGTGTTCGCCGTCTACAGCGAGACGCTGGCTGCCAAGGTTCCAGCCGCGCTGCGCTACTTGACTGGCGCTGGGAACTCGACTGTTGAAGCGGTGATCCTGGATACGAAGACGGGAGACGAGCTGCTTGGTCGGATCTGCGCGGCGCTGGGGAAGACCGTGACGGTGCTGGTCCACTCCAGTTCGGCTGCTGCTGCCCAACAGGAGTTGGCTGTGATACTGCAGTCCAATTGCTGGTCGACCGTCGTCGAGCACGGCAGTGGCGCGAGCGGGAGCAGCTTCGCGGCATTGGCGCGTGCACTGTTAGGTGACATCCAGCTCCTTCTCGAGTCCGGAGAGCTGACCAAGTGGAGCACCGGCGCTGCTACGCTGGTCAAGCGCTTGTGCGACGTACCCGACGCGCAGATGGAAGCCGCGGAACGCAACGAGTTGTCGACACTGGCGGCGCAGATCCTGTGCGACCACGCCGTCCACCAAGTGCCGCTCTTGCGACTGCTGCTCGCCATCTCCTTCCTGTCGCTGCCATTCCAGTTCGCGGACGGAGACTCGGATGCAGTCGTCGAGCTGCTGCGGAGCACCCTTCGCGGCTGCGGGTTCCCGCTGAGTTCCGATCACGAGGAGGACTCATCCTCGATTCTAGATGGCTCGCAACCGACCGGATCCAAGCGCAAGCGTCTCCGCCAGCCGGCAGACTCGTCCGAGATGTCGGACGATGGCTCAGACACTGACGTGCTCCCGTCGTCTCGGAGCGGCCGCGTCCCGCACTTGGTCTCCTCCTCGGCACAGAACCTGGCACTTGGCGCCGTGATCGCCATGGCCGACAGACTCAGCTCCACTCTGGTCGGCAGCCTGGGCTGGGGGGTGGTTCGGCCGGCCAAGTCGACGCCGACTGAGCGCCGTAGCATGGCCAGCGTGCTCGTGCGCGTGCTCGACCTGCTGCGGCGCTCGGTGTTTAGCAGCCGCGACCTGTCGTGGATCGTGGCCACGGTGCTGCTGCGGACGCTGTCGACGGTCGAGACAACGCTCCGCCTGGGCAACAACTGCGCGCGGATGAGCGGCGCAGAGGACGAGGCGACGGCCTCCGCTCACGCCGTCGAGGTGTTCGACTGCGCCGCCAGGTGCGCAGCGCAGAGCCGGCGATGGATCGAGTGGGTCAAGGCCGCCAGCAGCGACTCGAGCTCCAAGACAAGGGTGCGTTCGTGATGAGTGGGTGCTGTGGTGACGGTGTCTGATATTCTGCCCATGTTCAGCTGTCCGCCACGGCGCTCAAAGTGGACATCTTCCTGCTCAAGGTGCCCACCAAGGCGCAGACTCTCTTGAAGAAGGTATGCAGTCGTGCGAATCGAGTGCTGTTCGTGGCGTCCTAACTCATTTGCGCCTTCAGAGAATGCCCCGCGAGTCGGTGAACCGCCTCAAGAGCCTCGTGCTGATGGTCAAGAGCAGCATCTCAACAACGCAGCAGGACACGGAGCACCCCAAGCACGGCAAGGCCAAGGCGCGCTTCGTGGACGTGGTGCCGATCGTTCGGAGGCGGAGGAAGCGGTTGCGCAGTCGCCACCCCATCATCGACGCGTTCCTGCACGAGGAGGACGGGGACGACGCGTATGCCGACCTCGAGGACTTTATCGAGTAGCCGTGTTGCCTCCTACTACAAGGGGATGTACACTACGACGGCTGCTGGAGGAGAGGGAAGGGAGCTCACATATCGACTCGGCGCCGGACGAGAGCGGTTGGCGGCTGAAGCGTCTGCTTGGCCATGTACTTGTGGAAGTCCTGCTCCCGGCCAAGTGGTTAGCTTCCGACCATCAAGACCCGGCCATCAAAACCCGATGACGACGACTCACCTTGCCTCGCAGCCTGTACTTGCGGCTCAGCGTGTCGTCGATCCCCGCGGTCTCGGCCTTGAGGTCGAGGAAGCCGCGAGCCTTGTCGACCGGGTGCTCGGGCGTCTTGGATGGCGACAGCGTCTCCCTCGCGAACGTGGTGAAGCAGAAGCGGCTGCGAGTACCTGACACGTCACTCAAGCAGTTGGAGCTCGGCCCAAGAGGAGGACCTGGCAGTTTGCTGGCTGGAGTCGAGCTGCTGTCGGCTAGAGCCTGCAGTCTGTACCCCTGCTGGCTCAGCTGCTGCAGTTCCTCGACGACCGCGTCGTCGTCTCGGGACTGGAGCCGGCGCTGTGTCAAGTTGCCGTCAGTGTCAGCCGTGATCCAGTGAGTCACAGTATCACGTCCAGTCGTCTACCTGGAGGTGTCGGCACTTGTCGAAGCACGCTTGAGCCTCCACTCGGAGCTGCGCGGCGTCCAACAACACGCATTTGACCTGTCGATCCGCTAGTGACTACATCCACAGAGTACGCGTCGAGTTAGTCCACAGGCCATAGACAGAAGGAGACGTCAAGCGACCATGCCTGTCGGAGATCCAGCCACTCGATGGGCTCTGGCATCGCGAGCTGAGCCATAGCGACCGCTCCGCCTCGCTCGTCCCGCAGTTCAAAGCCGCGAGTGCGCAGGTAGCGCTCGAGTTTCTCCAGAGCATCTCGTCTAACGCCGCTAGATATCCAGAGAACTCTCATGTGAGCCCTGCAGACTGGATAGACCAGCGATGAATCCTTCCTACTTACTCGTCCTTTGCTTCCTCGAGCGACTGGAAGAGCTTCTTCAGGGCACTCGTCTCCCACTCGTCGAGGCCGGGAACACTCCCGCTCGTCCCTGAACTGCCTCGACTTCCAGCTACAGACGAGGACGGCGAGAGCATCTGCTGTCGCGTACGTTCAAGCTCCTGCAGCTCTCGTTGCGCGTCTTGCACTGCTTGTTGCTGCTCCGCCAGTCAGTCAGTTTCTTGATCATAGAGTCACTCACAGTCGGAGCTGCACACCTGCTGGTCGCGCTTGATGGCCGCCACCTCCTTCATCAGCAGCCGCACAGTGCCAGAGACTTGCTGGGGCGGTGCGCCTGGTACCACCGCCGCTCGACCGCTCGTGGCTTGGTCAGACCCCGCTCCATCCTTCCGCTGGCCACGTCGAGCTAGCCTGAACACCAATAGACTCCTCTATTAGCCCCAGTAGTATAACGAAGACGGCGAGATGGTCGACAGCCTCCTACCTGGCGGCTCGGTCTCGGTCCTCGTCGGTCACTACGTGTCTGTCGAGCACCTTGAGCGACGGGATGGCAGCGATCACCAAGTGGCGGTAGCCTTCCTCCTCCGCCACCGGGTTGCCGAACAAGTCCAGGTCATGCAGGTGATGGAGGCGGCTTAGGACCTGCAGAGTACTGCCGAGGTCCTTGAGCTTGTTGTTGTACAGACGGAGCTCCTCCAGGAACTTGAACTGCGTCAGGGAACTGCCGTCCAGGGTCCTATGGATATCCAGCGAGTGAGTACCATTGCAGCCACCGAATAGAGACTGGTAACTTGTACCGGATGCGGTTGTTGTGCGCGTGGAGGCTCTTGATGCGGAAGCACTGGCTCAGGCCGTCCAGCGCCTCGATCTACGGCAGCAGTCCAAGTCGTCAGAGTTCTGGATTTCGATGCACAAGACGCCGTCCAGAGCTGCAGGTCGGCCTCTCTACCTCGTTGCCGTTGATCCAGAGCACCTCGAGGTTGACGAACGCGTCCAGGTTGGCGATCTTCTGGATTCCTCGTTGAGCCAGGTACAGCTCGCTGCAGCTCTTGACGTACTTGTGGTTCTTGACGGGCAGCTCGCCGTGCGGATCCGCGAGGCGCACCATACTCACGGCAGCAGGCAGAGCTTGTTGGTGATGATCACTTGGACAGTCTCTACGGGCTTCTCCTCGAGCCAAGGTGGTCGGTCGGTCACCAGGCCTTCATGGCTTCAAGCCGAGCTTTTTATAGACTGCTGAGGCTATAACAGGCGAGGAGAGGGTGAAGGAGAGAGCTCTTCATTGCCGCCAAGGCTTCGTTGACCCTCATAGTCGACAACGAGCAACAGAGACACCAAACTGACGCCTAGCGGGTCTTGTAGTCGACACTGATGGCGCAGATGTTCGCGTCGTTCAACAAGAACAACGCCAAGGGCACGCTAGTGGGCAATTGGGTCGAGGAGGAGGCGCTGCGCAATGCCACGGGCTTCTCCCGCCGCAAGGTGCCCGAGCCTGTGGCGGCTCCAGGTAACTACTAACTAGACAACCCACCACCGCCTTGGCTCGCTAGTCTCCAGTCTAACCCCCTCCTCACTCTCACTCTCTAGACGCCAAGGCATCCCGGACTGAAGCCACACTCCCGCGCGTCCTTCTCCACTCGAACGTCAGCTCGCTCCCGTTCGAGACCACGGTCCAAGCCAGCACCGACTACGCCAAGTACGCGGCTCCAGTCGTCGGTCCTGGGCCTCGCAGTCTCCGCCGGGACTCGGACCTTCAAGCGCTCGCTCGCCATCTCCATGAGGCTCAAGCAGCGTCCAGTCAAGCGGCTGAAGAGCACGAGCGAGCGGTTCTGAGCTCGACAACCGTCGCCAAGAGCTCGTTCGTGGCGCCAGACCCGTCAGTATGGGATGGAGTCACTCGTGTCCCTCGCGGTCGCAATGGCGGCCGAGTTGTGGACCAGTCCGTGGCGCACTTGACGCGCGGAGAGGTCGACAGCATCGACCAGATGACGCTGCGCCTCATGGGCCACGCGCCTGTCACTCGCTACTCGCACGCGATCGCTTCCGGCGTCGGCCTCGACTTCCCGACGACCGCATCCGACATGGCCAACCCGTTCGCGAGGTCCAGCGCCTTCACCAACGACATCACGGATGCGACCAAGCGTCACGGAGAAGCCACCGAGCCAGGACAAGATGCAGACGAGCGGGTCGGGACGAGCGTCCACCAACGAGCGGCTCTCCGACGACTGGCGCAGCTTTGTCGATCCAGTCCGTCGGCTGTGAAGCAGCTAGTCGACTTGCTGATGTATGACGGAGGCGGCCAAGGGCAGCACAAGGGCGAGTTCGTCGAGCTGAGCGCGTTCCGAGCTGCGTTCGCTGCGTTGGAGAGGGGTGGAGCGCAGTCGCTGAGCAAGAGAGAAGCCATCCACGTGTTCATGCACTTCGACGCGGAGAGCATTGGAGCTATAAGAGTGGCGGGGTTCCTCGAGTTCTGCGGTCGAGAGGGAGGCGATCGGCCTTCAAGCACGTCGTCGACGGCTTCAGCGTCGTCAAGCTGCATTCTCCGCATCTAGAGAGACGTTGGAGGTCATGGAGACGGGTTTAAATGCCACGGATCTACTTGACGGACGCCATTGTCACCTTCTTTCACGACCTGCTACTCCGCTTCTGGCTGTTGTCGCTCGGTCATCGCTCTCTCCGTCCCCCTCCGCGAGCTTCATGAGCTTCTGGATCTCTTTGGACCGCAGGAACTTGAGGTACATTGGCGCAATGTCGTTGTAGAAGAGGTTGGCGCCGTTCTGGAGCGCCGCGGCCGTCGACGAGTCCGTCCGCAGCCCAGCGCTCGCTGTTGAGACGCCAGTGCCGAGCTTGGACGCTGTTTGAGCTCCATACGTGGCTGCAATCTGGTCTGGTGACCGAGAAGCGCTCTCTTTCAATGGTGATGGAGCTGGCGGTGATGTTGCACCTTCAGAGACGGAGGTAGACAGTGCTGGCTCGGTCTCAGGCGGTGGTAGTAGCGGTTGAGGCGTCTCCTTCGCTATGGACGAGGTCGAAGCCGAGCCTGAAGCTGCTGCCGCCTCTGGCGACTTGTTACCACCTCGAATGACCGCGGCTTCGTCTTGAGAGACTGGGTTGCACCAGGAAGTGTTGAACTTCCTCTTGCGGAATACAATGCTCGGTGTCGCGGGCTTGACG